>JANHGO010002898.1:0-28556 GCA_024606505.1 Aquila spilogaster
GGACCTTCCTTGTGGGAGCAGGAGCCGGACCTTTGCCTTTCCGGAAAGAGGCTCTGCCGAGGACGAGCGCCATGAGGCGCCCCCGACTGCAGGCAGGCGGGCACCGAGCCCCGGCCCCTGCCCGGCCGCTTTGTTCCGGCGGTGGGTGAAAACCCGGGGGCGAAGGATCGGCCGTGCCCCAGGCGCCCTGCCCTGCGTGGGAGGCCCGGGCGCGACCCACGCGCAGGAAAGCCCCGCGGTCGCGCTGCCCTGCCTGCCCCAGCCGGAGCCCTTCTGCCCACCGCCCCGTGCTGCCAACATGCAGCGTCCGGCTCTGCCCGCTCGTTGCCTCCCTCCGGCTGATGCTTGTGGGTCCAAAGAGGGTGGGGGATGACGGTTTATAATTAACACAATTAAAAATAGACTTTGAATAAACCAAAGGCAGAGAGGCTGCTGTGTGACTGTTACGGTAGGAGGGAAGTGAAGGGCATTGCTCGCACAAAGGTAAGCCGAGGCACGGCCGTGCAGGATCTCCGACGACCAGGCAAGTACCTCGAGCTTGTTTGCCAGCCTGCCACGCAGCCAGCGGCACGCCTCGGGCCTTGGCCCCACCAGCAGCGAGCGGGGACAGGGGTGGGGTGAAGCCAGGTCACCGCTGCTGGCCTTACACCCCGGGGTTTGTGACATGCTGGGTGGCTGTCCTGCTGGAGGCCCAGCGTGAGAAACCAGCACGGAGTAAGACACTTAAATGCAGGGCTTTTTCTTTTAGTTACAAACACAGGTCCAGCTTGTATTTAAATTTCTTAAAGATCTATCTAATAGCCATGAAGCACTGTAGATGGGTTACCTACTGATGTGCAACTGATATCCACAAAAGGAGAAACTGGCCAACTGGCTGCACTGGAGAAAACGTGGAAAAGACTGTGAAGAAAGTGCTGTGCTGTTCAGAAACAAAACATGAGGGAAAAAAAAAGAAAGGTTAAGAAGTTTTTCTTTGGGGGAGGCGAGAAGGGATTTTTTTTGTTTCTTTTTTTTATATATATACTCTTTATCATTTGGGGATTCTGTAAATTATTTGTAACTAGGATAGAATTTTCAGGCAGAAATGGGGTTTTTAATATCAACAGCCTTCTTCAGAACACTGTTATTGAGGAAATATGTCTGTATGGCTGTGGCAGCCATCAGGATTCCTGGAGTGAAAGCGTACAGAAGAGAAGACTGGGTTAAATTAATTCCTGCTAAATACCTACCAGCAGACTTGCTGTCTATATGGGGAGCTGAAGACAGAACTGTACCAGGGTAGAAAGGATACTGTGTCTATTTATAACTCTGCCTTCAACACCATAGGAATTCAAAGGAAAACTCCAACTCAGCACACAGTCTTCTCATCATCTGCTTCTGTCAAGATTAAATCGGGGCTGAGATCATTCCCTTCCTCTGCAAATCTCTGCAAGAAAGGATCTCTTCCTTTCTGCCTGTAAAGGACTGCTGTGGTACAAATCACATCAAAGCTTGTGTGCTCAGGGAGCCCTCACCCAGCTGAATGCCACCTCCTCCTTTGCGGTAGCCAGAGCAGGGGCGAAGAGCCTCACAAGACCCCACAGCAGTTTAGCAGTGAGGAGCAAAGGTATTTTACCTGCTCTGCAGCCCTGCTCCCCACCCTGTCCTTGCCCTTTCTCTGTACAGCCTTTCTGGTGCAAACAGGGGGGTAGCGGAGCTCCAGCGTGTTCCCAGTGCCTGCTGACAGGGATGGGGAGAGGAACAGGGCCTTGGCATAGGGTCATACTCACTTGTCCTTTCACTTACTGAGACAAGGCCATTATCCCATGGGGGCACAAGCCCATCCTGCCACTGCAGAGCCACCCATCTCTGGGAAGGATTGGGCTCCATTAGATGTGTGGGGAACCTATCCCTCAGGAGAGATTAACCCTGATGATAGGAGTACAAATGAAAACAGCCTTGAAAAAGGCATTTGCAAAAACCCGACCACCACTCTAAAAATAAGGCAGGCTCCTGGAGTTTTTCAGCTCCACTCTTTTTTAGCATCACGGTGTCTCAGATCTTTCCTTCTCATCTTCCACCTTCCAGTTCTCTCTTTAATAAGAACTGCTCTTTCGTTCTTCTCAAAGAGCTATCTACTCTGTCTTCTCGCTGCTCCTCTTTTGTAATTCTGTTATCAAGCTGTCTGCTAGGTGGGGAGCAGAAGGTGCAGGACGTGGTGCTGCCTTTGAGGTACAGGTAATTATTATGTGCATCTGTTACTGTGGTTGCTGCCTCAACAGGTGGAAAACATGCTGTTCCCTGATAGATTGCAGCACTCTGTGCTCCTACCTCGTCTTTTCTCTAAAGCCAGTCATGTGGTGTTCCTAAAATAATAAACACAGACTTACTGCTGCCACAAAAACCCCTGGTAAATATATTTTTATGGGAATGAAATATTAAAGGATTTGAACAGTTATTCACTGAAAGCAAAATATGAGCAGTAAGGTTGGGTAAAGATTCAAAGACTGGTTTGCTTCCTCTCCCTGGGGCACATCAAGGCTCTACTGCTTACACTTTAGAGATGGATAGTGGGGAATTACTTAACCCAGAATGATGGAAACAATTCAGACTATAATAATATAGCACGAGAGTTTCTCACATTACATCTATTCCCCATACTGCTGGCTATATTCTGGCTTCAGATTCACGTGCACAACTCTCATCGGATTCTGGAGGAACTGTATTTGAAGCCAAAATGCATTTCATTGTCTTTCTTAAATCTCTCTATGGTATAGTTGCTAAATCCTGAGCTCAAGGACTGGGGACAAAGCTTGTCTAAATGTTTCCCAGTGTCTGTCTGTGAAAGATTCCCATCTGCTCTGCTTCATTTTGAATTTCATCTTCCTGCTTTCCTAAAAACACAAAGCAGAAACACACGTTTCCTCTGCCCTGGTGAGCAGGAATCACCAAATTTCCCAGCAGGTTCTCTCACAACATACAATAGATCCAAGTGTGTCTAAAAAAGCTACAAACCCTTTGTGTAGCAGAAAGGGAGGAGACCAGAAATGTGGGCCAAGTTTCAGAGTGTTATGAACACCTCCCAGCTCCCAAAGGGGCTCCATATCCTGTTTCCTCTCTCCCAAAAATTTCACCTGGCTTTGGGTTTCATTAAGAGAAATATACATCTCTCAAGCCCAGGCTCAGAGTCTTTGGTTCCTGCTTCCTGCTGACACTGCAGAGACTGCAAGAGCCACGAAAGCTGAGTCTGACCTGGGGGCTTCATATTTACTACAATAGCAGAGCAAATTAAATAGAGAGCACATTAAGCGGGTTGGGAGATTGCTGTTGACCAACAAATCTTCATTAAGTTCCCGCACCAAGCTGTGCTGCACCTCTGATGAAACTGATTATTGCATCTCCATCGTTTCAACTATTTCTCCACCAGGCTTAAAACAAATTCAAACTTGTTTTAGGTCTAATTAGAGATAAAATGCAATATTAAGCCACCTTGCCCCGTGCACTCTTCCAGTTTAGAGGTGTTGGTACATCATTCAAGCAGGCCAAATTCCTCTTTTTTCACCATTTTTTCACCACCAGATATTTACTGAACTGGTTTTTGCTAGGTCTTTTATTTAATGCCAGTGTTTCACGGTGGCTCTGCCCACTGTGATACGGTGCCTTTCTGAGTTACTGGCTTGCATTACCAAGGACAAGGTCTGAGATCAGCTCCTGGCACCGCTCTCCAAACCTTTCAGCTGAGCTCCCTTTGAGCTGCACCGGCACAAACCCCAAAAATCTCCCATGGCAAAGCCCATACCTGGATAATAGCAGCTTTGACAGGATTAAAGCAAAGTCCTTTTCTGGCCTTCATGGCTAAATGGAGGCTACTTTAGCAGGGCCTCCAACACCTTTCCCGCAGGCCATTACCAAAAAGACAGGTCCATGGGTAAAACTCAGGTGCCAAGCTATTCTGCTGTATGGATTCTAAAAACACTCCACCCAATTTAGGCTAAGCATAGAGAGGTTTGATGGAAAAGTGCAGCAGAAGGCAAGGGAAATTAAACAGCAGTGCTGAGAGTTGTATAGCGTTAGCATATGCAATATGTATCACAGGTTATCCTTGCCCTAAGATAAGATGAGAAACAATTACTCAGTATTTGTCTTCTAAATGTAAGGTAAGAAACAAAAAGGGACATGCAGATACACCGTAGATAAGGGAGTTGCCTTCAGTATCACTTACTGCCAGTTGACTTTTATGGTGGCCAAAACTACATGATGGCCACAGAAATTGCTCATACCCCATACTGTGTTGTCTTCAGTCTCAAAAAACACTTGACAAATGCAGATGGGACTCAGCCTATCTGTAACAAAAAGAAAGCCTCAACCATTTGGGTTTGTGTAGCCGTGCCACAGTACATAGGCTGTTACTAGTTGCCAGCACCTGGGCACTGCAAGACATCTTCCCGAAGGTGCCTGTTGTGTCCCATGCAAGGCTGAAAAGTGAAACCACAGAAGCTGCCTTCTGATGAGATCCAAATCATTTTTTGCTAATGGTTAGATGGTTTTCAGCTCTAAAGGAAAGTCAGTTCTTTTTGCAGCAGGTGATCTATGACCTTTAGAGGTCACATTTTTTAACTGCTAGTTACTTTAGAAATATGGTATGAGTTAACCTAAAGGAGAAATGATTAGAAATACCTGTGATCCCAAGAGCTAGCACAACTGCTGGGAAACTCTAGACCTCAAATCAGCTTTGCTACAGGATATGATTAGATCCTATTATTTTTTTCTTTCAGCAGAAAGGTAGTGAGATTTTACAATGAGAAGAAAGCAATCTGCATAGCTGACTTGCATCACCTCCTCCCGTTGCATCTCTTATACTGCATGCACATCACCCCACAAGTCTCAGTTCTGTTCATTCTCAGACTGACCTCTATACTAACTTGATTTATTGTTTCAAGCTCTCCAATAGTATATTACGTTATACCCCAAAGGGTCTGATTAGAACTGGCCAGTATTTTAATGATTTACAAGGGGCATCTGGGACTGTGTGGATAGCATACGTGTTGTGTCACTGCTATAGGAGGAGCCTTTATTGATCTATACGAGAGTGCTCCAAGACAAGACCGTGTCAAATTTCAATAAGCTTTAGTTCACAAACCTGATTTGACAGGTGGCCAAGCTTGCACTGGGACTGACCATAGCTCTCATGGTGGGAATAAAACAAAACAGCTGGACTGCTTCTAGCCCTTGCATTACGAGAGGATTTCCATTCCTTTCTCTTCTATTTCTATCTCACAGTGCTTAAGAAGGTGTTTATCCTTCCCAGTTCTCCAGCCAAAAACCTGGGCAACAGGAGCTTGCTATCAGTTCTGTGGTCTGTCCTTCTGCCAGAAGACACTGGTGAGAAATACAGGCTTCTGAAACTAGCCTTCCAAGCCTCTCTGAGTCCTGCCACAGCTATCATGCTGCTAGAAAGCCTCAAATCAGAGAGACTGGGGTGAGAGAAAGGAAGATGAAGAAGCAATTACTGCAATTGCTTTTAAGCTATAACATCACTGCATTTAATAAGGACTCATGCTGGTTTTTAGGGCATTGCTGAAGAAGGTGTTTTCCAAATACTTAAAGAAGGGTATCAAGAGTGGCGTATGGTGTTATAAAGTTTCTCTGTCCTTGGTTTAATTTTGCATGTTCTGAAAGCTATTTTGAGTGCCAAAACCAAAATCTACTGAAGCCTTCCTAGAAAACCTCATTCTCTAGCATAATTTTTGGAAGGAAATCCCATTCAATGCCAAACTTGACCATAACTTTCACTTCAGAATCAGTTGGCTTTGGCTCAGCAGAGGTAGGCAGCGATTTTGACCCAAATCAAACCTGTGAGTGACTCTTTCCCCAGGTTCAGCTATCATTACAAGTGCTCAGCACTGTTCTGCCCCTGGCTGTCCTCCCAGTTCAGGCCTGTGGAGAGATGTAGGAAAACATGATTTTTCTTTACCATCTCAACCTGTGTGGTGGGATCAGCAGTGTCTTCCTCACAGTCTCACTGCGGTAACTATTAAATGCATTGCAGTGCTCAAGAAACACCAGGGAACCATGAGAGCTTACTTCCTGCTGTTTCCCATCTTCCCTCCTACCATGTTGTTAGGCCCCCCTGCTATGCGTCAGCTGTCTCCTGCAAGTGGGTAGCACCAACTTCTTCATGGTGATGGTAGAGACCACAGGACAAGAACAAAGAGCAGTGAAGCTGTCAATGCCCCCGAAAAGAAAAGACCCAAAAAAAGCAATATATTGTTTTTAAGATAGAAGAACATACCAGAGCTAGTCACAGGGGAGAAGGGCTTTGCATTGTGCCATCCTTTTGGTTAAATCCTTGGGGCAGAAACCATTCATTTGTAATGGAATTCTTTGAATTCTGGAGCCTGATGTTTCCAATGCTGGGCTGGAAGACACTGCCACATTAGTTATTGTCACGGTAGCCTCATTCACCTTCAGATGTGGCCTGCTAAACTCCAGTGGGGACACAGGACACTGGCTGAAGGGACTACATCGCAACTGGAGCCTGAGCAAGGCTCTGCTCAAGAAGTCCTTGGCCTCTGAGCAGCTGTTGCTGAAGCAAGAAATGAACACAACTTCTGTCCCAGACAATTTTGGATACCAGAGATGACCTAAGAAAATTAGATCAGACTGCATTAAGAACATGCAACAGGAAGTGAATCCATAGATGCATAAAACCATGGATGAGGGATTGAAAACTACATTCAAGTGATCTTTTTTCCTTTTGTGAATCCAGACACGGTGTGCCCAGCAACCAACCTTTCTGTGGCCTCCCCTTGCTGAGTTCAGCTAGCAGTGCAATGTCCTGACCAACATCCGTCACAGAGCACATGAGGGCAGCCGCAGACCTGCATGGCAGTGATGGTTTCACCCCAAACAGCCACAGGAATTCACCCTGCAGTGTGCAGCACAGCCAGGCTCTGCCTCCCACACAGCCCCAGCACTGAGGGTGAAAGGCAGCACAACAACCACAAGCCTCTAATACACTGTTTCAGGGAAACAGACTCAGAACATTTCAGGCAATCTATGAGCAAAACTAAGCTTGTACCTCTCTGCAGGGTCATGCTGTACTAACACCATGAAGTAACAAGAGCACCATGTGCTCTCTGCAGACATAGGCTGCAAATGTTGATACAGTATTACTAAAAGTCATGAAAAAGCAAGCAAGATTTGTGTCGTTTGGGAAGGGTGATGGCTTTTCAGTGCTTACACCAAAACACAGGGGTCAGCCAGACAACCCAGCTGGTTATATCCAAGAAGACAACAAAATGGGGCACTTTACTCCTCATCTCAACCTGGATCAACTTGCCAGTCTTTGTTTCAGAAATGTTCAATCCTTCAGATTTTTTTGGTAATCTCATGGTGCCCCCAGGAAAACAAACGAACAAACAAACAGAACCCCACCAGTGTCACCAACAAAAAACCATTTACCCATTCTAAGTATAACTGTTTTCATCACAGACAAGTCATTGCCAGAGGCAACAGAGATACTGCAATTTCACAGCCTTTCTGCACAGAAGAGCCAGTCTTATACAGGAAGAACTGAATTTTAGGCAAGCTTATCTTCAGGTGGGTGCTTAAGAGTAGCAAGTTTCTCACAAATATACTGCATCGTTTTTTAGTACTGCCATATTGTAGAGTGGGATTTTTGTTTTCTCAATAAGGTGTAAGAAATACCAGTATTGAATGGATGAATGAGTTACAGACAGTCAGAACCAACTATTGGTCAAATCTGACAGCTCAAGTTCATTGCAGAAGACACTAGCAATAGTATTGGAGGCAGGAGCAGTAGCCCAGCAGGGAACTGAACTGCCTCTCAGATGAGACCACGCTACTGCAGTGACCAGTGGCACAGAGAGGTGGCAGATGCATTTTGGACCTGCCTTTTGCCACTGTCTTTGAGTCAGATGCAACATGTCCAACTGTCTATCAGATCAGTTGGGTTAATGGATATAAGGATGCATTTGACACTGAGAGCATCAGGAGTACCAAGGGGCTCCACAGGACCCATTTTGCAGCTCAACTTCTGTGCTCACAGCCAAAATCCCCACATCTTTGCTGGGACTCAGGCTGGAGGGGAACTGACTTCCCTTTGTGTGCTTGCCAAGAGCTAAGCTCAGGTCCTTAGAGGTCTGCAGAGCTCTTGCTCCAGCTGACGGCTTCATGAACACCTAGAGCAGAGAGGAACACAGCTCCCTGCACAGCTTTAAATGTTTGTGTTTCCCTGCACGTGTTGGTGACATCATTGCCACCTGAGGGCCTGAACCCTGGTCTTGGCAGGTAAAAGCCCTTTGGGTCACCTTACACGGGAGTTCTTGCTCTTGATGCATATTTATGTAATGATTGCTAGATGGCTGTAATTAAATGACGGTAAAGCACCACCTAAAATGCACTAGTAATAAATCCTTAATAGTTGATGCTATAACAAGCAGTTACAAAAAATATATCGTAACATGCAGATTGTTAACACAGTGTCTGGGCTTGTTTAATGTGCAGCTTTAAATAGTTAAAATGCACATTATTAAAATGGCACATAAAATTTGTAACTAGTAAATAAAGGGTCCAATTCAACAACAAAATATATACAGGCTTCAGTAGTGAAGAAGCCAGGGAAAATTGGTTTTTGTGTGCACACCTTCTGCCAGCTTCTCCATGGTCATTCTTTACAATGAAGTAGGCCCAAAAAAGTCACAACAGCTGAAGAAGAATTTTCTTAAGCTATTTTTTCCTAAAATTACTAAGCAGTAGAGGATAAGCCCCATTCTGAAACCCTGTGTCCCTACAATTTTCACTGAAGCCAGAGGGATGGCTTACACAAGGAAAGCTTGCTTCTGCAGGTCTGTCCCTATCCCATAGGCTCTGTTTACTTTCCTCTAGCATCTATCTTAACTCAGCACCTACCCAACAGACACTTCTTTCATGTTTACCCCAGTGCAATACAGTTTTGGAACCATATGGGGGCCATACTGGGGCTGCCTTACAAGACTGCTCAAACTTGTTGATACCAGTGGGATTGTTCCGAGCTTTGTTTCTCCAGATCTTTCTCAGTGAACTTGGGGTGGTTAAGATCCTTCCTTTGTTCTGTGCAGTCCTGCTGGTGGTGTGTCCGATCAGCCACCACTAGTTACTATGAAGCATGCTCCATATGCCCATTCTTGTCTCTGTTGTGGCTCAGAAGCATGGTTAAAATCCCATTTATAGTACAAGAATACAACCGTGTCCAGAAAGTCCTTGGCTTTCCATTCAGTGAGCAAGGGGTGAGTCAGGGAAAATCTATTTAGCTGCCTGTATTTTTCATTTCTGTTTTACCCAGTCAAAGCTGCAGTGTGGGCAATATCTCTACCAAGATGATTTCCTGTGGCTAAAGAATAAAGAAAATACATACACAAGATGCAAAAAAAACAACAAAATCAATAGGTGGGCAGGTTTTACAAACTTGGTGCAAATACTGCTGCCTGCAAAAGGGTGACTGCTTCTGTCTAAGCCACCGTCAGGAGCCATACACATGGCTGGTAAATACAAGCGTACTAACTAGCTGATGACAAGAGAATATTTTATACTCCAGTCATAGGAGAGAATGAGGCCACCCTGCCCCAAGGCCTCAGCACTGTTGTGCATCCTGAGATAGCCAAGAGCAGCAGGTCTGAGCCCTGCTGGTTGGCCCACAGGCTTGCTACGAAAAAAATGAGACAGACATTTTTGAGGCTTCTGAGGCCTGGCTACCTGTAACATCAGTGGAAATTGTGGTAAAATCAACATATATGAGAATCAGAATGGGTTGATTAATTTCTTCCTTACATTTCAGTAGTGCTTTGTATCAGAAATACCATTGCTGGTTCCCCTGGCTGTCACACAGAGAGAAGTTCTACTTGGAAAAAAGAGAAGTGTCACAATTCCTCTCCAGTCAGAACTAGGGCTTTGGTACCAGTGCACTACTGAGAGGAGGAACAAGTGAATGTTTTCATCTTCCTTGTGATCAACTTAACTAGTCTGTTCCTTGACACAGGCTCTGCATGGTCCACTGAGAGCAAGGCATCCAAATGGATTTGCTAAATCACACCAAGGCAAGTGATGGCCTACCCCTCGATGTATAGCTGGGTTAAAGTTGTCAGTCTGGAAGCCTCTACTAAATTTGGAAGTGCTGTTCAGGTTACATCCTCCAGCTGCTGGAGAGATTTTCTTACGAACAGTTGGCAATGCAAATACCTTGAGCTTCTCTGGAAACTGCCTCTATCACAGCTTTCAAGTCCAGCCAGCTCTACCTCAGTCATCGCTGTATTTGATTCATACCATCTATATCCCATAGTGCTCCTAGCAATTGATAAATTATGACTCCAGCGAGACTATCGGGTTAAACACCAAGGAGAAAGAATGATGACAGTAATACTTGTCATTTGTGCAGAGATGCAGCAACACAAAACCCCTTCTCAAACATATGTTATCTTGGAGGAATCTTTCCAAAGGATAGGCTTTCTGAGAAACATTTATGGCTTTTGAATACACGATAGGCATGAACTTGACATGACCTGCTTTGGCCAAGCCCTGGGCTTCTGTCTCATCTTTTACCATCACAAATCACTCTATCTGAAGTGCAGACACTGATATCTTCAGAGATGACAAGGTTACAGCACATACCAGCTTGAGAAAAAACAGGATGTAAAGCACTTTGTTCTCAGGATTTAAAAATGTAAAAATATTCCTACCAAAGCTAGGGGAGAACAGCTACGTTTTACCCATACACAAAAGCCAATACGATGACTAGGATGATTAAAATACTGCATACATCATTGAAACATGAGCACTGACGTTCTTATATAGTACTAAAATCCCTCCTTTATCTTGGCATTGGAAAAAATGGAAGGAAAAACAAAAAACATAACGGTTTTCTACTAGGATGCCAGTTAAATATCCTAGACATGAGAGCTGTTTTTCCCTCCCAACTTTCTATAGCATCATGCTGCAGAGTTTCATGTTGCCCCAGCTCAGCCTTCACATCATCCTCTCTTCTTGATCTCGTACCAACATACTGCCAAATGGTCAAATTGCACTGGCAGTTCTTATTAAATACTGTGGTACTGGAAAATCGGATAAAGGTGACATGTTTCCAAGGACTGAGACACCTGTTAAGGGATCAGTCTCTAAAGGCTCTCTCCTCAGCATGGCACTGAATACCACTGAGTTATAGAGAAGGCTGCAGGCAGTGAATTAATCAAAAACCAACAAAAACATCCAGAAGATATGCAGCCAAAAGAGGCATCCACTGAGGGAAAGAGAGGAAGCCTAAAGAGGCAGCAGAGATACTCACTCTGACCTCACAGGACCACTTTCATCTTCTCCCTGGGATATTCCATATATGTCACCACATAGCATAACAAACTGTTGACCTGGCTGTTCTTTTGGTCCTACTGTGGCAAAGCCACTGGTGGTTTTCAGATAAGGGCTTACAGATGGGGGCATGGCAAGGTGACATGCATGGCTCATGTCTATGTCATCCAAATGACCTTTACTTTGTGATAGGCCTCTGATTGCAATTCTCCTCTTATTCATAATCAAGGAAATTCTATTATACAGTTCAGCTAAAATTACAGTTGTAGTACAAACCAATTCAAATTTAATCTAAATATAATGGTAAAATTTCTCCTCTGTTATTGAATAATTACTGCAATACAACACCAGCAGGGCAAAGATCGGGAACATTTCCTGGGATTATCATTCAGAAACAGGCATTTTAAAACCGTATTGCTCATCCATGCAACACTTCACAGAAACAAATCCTCCGCAAAAAAGAATATAGGGAAATTGAGCTGAGAATCATTAAAAACATTTTTAAAATGAAGAACCACATTATTACATATAATCATTTTCCTTTCATACTCATTTGTTTTAATCTATTCATGCTCCTTAGAAAACATTACACAATTTTATTCATATCATTGTTTTCTTTAAATATGTGCATTTCAGTAAATTACAGTTGCATGTATAAAATTAGTGAGTTAAAATGTTGGACTGATGCTAGAACTGAGCAGTCATTTATTAAAAAAAAAAAAGCCTTGTTTTCCTGTCTGTAAATTTTCTCTGGAAAGCTATGATTTTTTTTTTCCAGTGCATTCATTATTCAGCATATTAACTGAATAGTCCTACAGAGACTTCTCTGCTTTTGAATCATTCACAGCCTGTTAGTTCCAATTATTTCGCATTTGAAATTTGAACTCTGGCCCTCAGCTTTTATTGGACATAAAGTTTACATGAACTGATTCTGTTCTCCAGTTGAACAAATGCGACCAGATTGCAAAAGGAATAAGTTTCATACACAACTTCCACCATTCACGTCGGTACATCAACAAAAGTAAATTCCTTAGCTAGAATACAAGATTGATGTGAGCACAAGCTGAAAGTCAACCTAGCACAATTCCAAAGCAGCATGCCCACCTTACAAAGAAAACCATTATTCCACAGCATTCAGAATCCACGCAGTAAGCAAAACACACACTGCCTCCTTTGCCAAGTCTACACAGTTATGTTCCCTTCTAGAAAGACTACTTTTTAAAAAATCTCCAGCAGAGCAGATTTCCTAAGGTTTGCCGTACTTCAGAGCTGTCCCCTCCAGGCTGTTACAAGGATGGAGTTATGGATCTGGAAAGCACAGTTCTTGTAAGGGCTCTGCTAACACCGTGACATTACTAGGACTCTGGGGCAGTGCCCTGTCATTCTCTGCTTGTGGGAGGCTTAGAAAAGTGGGGCTGACTGCAGCCTCCAGTCCTCTGAGGCCAGGTAACATGAAAATCAAGGTATTTATGCAGAGGAGAGGGCAAGGGGAATGGATAACAGGCAACAGTAAATAAGAAACAAAAAAATGAAACAGTTGAAAGCAACTTTATAGGGAGTGAGAAGTGCCCTAGAGTGGTCATTAGCCATACTGCAAGGAAAGAGATAGATCAAAAAAGGGGGAACATTTGCTGCAGATATTATGAGGTGGGAAGGATTGAAGGAGGCTGTTATTCTTGAAAGCATTTAATGAACTGGCAGATAGCCCTGTGGTCAGGACACAGGAAATACAAGTCCCATTCCTGCTGCAGACCTCCTGTGTGGGAGCAGAAGAGTCACACAGGTGTCTGAGATGACCAGCAGAAGCCCAGGGCACAGCTGGTACAGAGGCACCAGGGTGCCCAGTGCCAAAGCAGCTATCAGAATTGTTGGGGAATGTCCGTTCCAGCTTGGGAATGCCTTCATGCTTCGCCTTGCATAAAGCCATCTGAAATGGGCAAGAACATCTGCTTTTGTTTTCACAGTAAAAGCTGACACTGGAGGAGATACGCACATTTTAGGAGGGGAGCACATTCTGGAGTGGAATTCTTTGTAATACAAACAATATGAGACCATCCTGGGAACGTTGTTGTTTAGTGAAAACTTACTGTATTTAAGAGGACAAAGCAGACTATGAGGGTGGCAGGAGGTGTACTGAAATAACAGGGTGTCCCCTTGACAATGGGATAGCGAGGCAAATCAACCCAAGTGCACAGTGGATGGGTGACTTCTGCTCAGCATTTAGTTGCCCAACGCTGTCACTGTGGTCACTGCTTCCCTCCTTTTTCCTCTGGAAAGAGGGATTTGGTTGTCCCATTTCTGCTTCAGCAAAACAGCTCCCAAAGCAAGCTAGACTTCAGCCTCTCTGTCTTTCATAGAATCATAGAACCATAGAATGGTTTGGGTTGGAAGGGAGCCCAAGGAACACCAAGTTCCAACCCCCCTGCCACAGGCAGGGCCACCAACCTCCAGATCTGGTACTGAACAAGGTTGCCCAGGGCCCCATCCAACCTGGTCCTGAACACCACCAGCGGTGGAGCATCCACAGATTCTCTGGGCAACCTGTTCCAGCACCTCACCACTCTCTCTGTAAAGAACTTCTCCCTGACGTCCGTTGTCTTTCTGTGTGTAAAGACATATGTGATCAAATAACATCACAAAAAAGGTGTACTTAGGGCTAGTGAATGAGCCTTAATGGGAAACCAGGAAAATATTTCACCACAGCTCACATCATTTGGAAAGAAGTTCTCAATAATGGATGTGCATGATGAATATGATAGCAACATGAATACAGCCTATTTGTGCAAGACAGAACCATTCAGCAGAAAGATGGAAGGTCTCAGGTTTGTTGTCCTGGAATGTTTTACCCCAAACCACCCGTCTAATCATTTACACAAAGGATATTCAGTGGCAGAACATGATTTTGACTCGCTGACTACACCTTCATCCAAGTCTAGGCAGATGCTCATGGTCTAAAGCTGCCTGAGCTGACAGACTTCGTAGCACCTCTGTAATATGGATGCTTGACTAATTTTTAGAACATAAAAATGTCTTTTTTAAGACAATTTCTTAAAACAGAAAAATATAGAGACTGTAAAAATATGGTTTCTATTCTCTTCTAAAATCCTCCCAACAGTTAAAATCTGCAGCTAACACAAGGAACCACTATTTCAAAGGAAGAGTACCACATGCAAATAGAACAATTCCAGAGCCAGATTGATTTCTAAAAAAGAACAAGAAAAAACAGAAAGAAGAATTAAGTTTCTCCACATAAATAAAGTATTGAAGTAGGTCTTCCAAGATTAGAAATGGGAGAGTTATTGGAGAGAGCAGAAAACAGAGGAATGAAAATGAAACAACCTATAAAAAAATACATGAATGCCTATATGAATAGCAGCAAGAATCACTATAACTTACTTACGCAGACCATGAGCATTTGTCATCAGGAAAGCAAGTGTGGCTCACAAGTACCACTGGAAATAACCAAAATACTCATTACAGAGTTTCCTGCATTGAAGCAGACAATTCAGAGTTAGTTAGTGAGCAAGATCTTGCATGACCAATTCTATTCAGTTCAGTTCAGCTGGTTAAGCAAATTATAAAAGACAAATCAGATAAAGTATATATAAGCAATTTCTTGTTGCATGGTTGAAGGAAAAGCACAGCACATCAAATTGGTAACTTTTTTTCTTTTCCTGCTGAGTAGCTACTCTTACACAAAACATTTTCCATAGCATTACCTCTTTCCATTAAAAGCAGGAGAACTCTCATGCTGCCATATCAAGAACTGGGCTGTACTGTTGTGGTAACAGCTGCATCTAGAATTCCAAATACTAAGTGGGAAGGTTTATATGACTGTGGAAAAAAAAAAACACCTTTAAAAAGTATAATCATGAGGTTTTAATGAACTGTTTGACAAATCCAAAAAAAAAAAAAAGGAAAAAAAAGGGCCTGAGAAGTCAGGTCAAAATAAGCCCACTGAGGCCCTGAGAGTAGTAGTTTGCAAAAGCTTTAGCTTCCAATCTGCCACAATGACATAACATTTTGTTTTAGAAGAATATGCTGCAAAGGCATTGTCTGAACCCCAACGTGGGGGTACGTGAGACACTGAACTGTCACTGTTTAGATTGCAACAACACTTGCAAAGAGCTGTCATGGCCTCTGCTATGATAAAACTAACGACACGGAAGAAAGAGGTGATTTCTAACCCCAAAGAGCCCATCATCGCAACCCAGGGCAAATTTGGTGAGGGGGCAAGCGAAGGGGAGAAGAGAGCACTACCTCAGAAATGTCTGGCTGGTGGTAACTGTTTGCCCTCCACCTTTCAGGATGGCCTGGGACCCACTGTGTGGCAGGGACCTGCTGCGTCCCACGATAAGAAGAGCCTCAAGCCGCATGCGGGAAGGGCAGAACGGGAACACCCCATCCCTGGAGGAGCTGCAGCGCCTGCTCTGGACACGTGCACGCCCCATGGGGCACGTGGATGAAGTCTGGCCAAACCTTTATGTGGGAGACCTGTAAGAGGGGGAAGGGCTGAAGGTGCTGATGAAACTCTTAGCCCCCACTCCATCCCTGCCTAAATCCTCCACTCTTTTTAAAGAGACAGTGTAGGTACTAATTTGGAGACTCTTTGGAGTAAGTCTTATTTTTGAGTGAGGCCAAACCTTGCTTAGGATACTGCAGCACATAGTAAAGGCAACTTGAGCATTCCCTTCTAGGAGAATACTCCTCCTCCTAATTTCTCCCCCTGCAGAAGCACGGGAAACCCATGGTGCAACAGCCTGGTGGGGTCACAGCATCACTACTGCAGCGCTCACACCAGAGCAATGTTAAACAGGATCCCCTGGTTCTTGCTTTCCATTCCATTCCATCAGTCCCAGAACTGATAGATGCTCAGCAGAGGTGACTTGGTGAGAAAACAAATCAGAAAACTTCCAGCTTGTGCACAAATATACCATCACCACATTCTTCTCAGCTGAGAAGAACCTAAGTGGATGTTTGGTGGAAAAAGTAGGAAATTTGAGATCCAGTTTCTTAAAAATCCAATTCTGCCATGAAACATTTCTGTAACCACTTTAGAGCTGATCATCCTGTCAGAAAAAAAAGCCTGTACAACTTCATGACATTCTAACAGACTGCACCAGCAGCTGCGTGTTTTATGCTGCACCACAATGCAGCAGGAAAATGAAAAATGCTTTTCTTCCTCCAGGTACATTGCCCGTGACAAAGCACAGCTGAGCCGAATGGGCATCTCCCATGTTGTGAATGCTGCTGCTGGACGCTTCCACATCGACACTGGGCCCAAGTTCTACAAAGACATTCCTGTGGATTACTATGGAGTAGAAGCAGAGGACAACCCAAACTTTGATCTCAGCATTTACTTCTACCCAGTTGCTTGGTACATAAGAGCCGCACTGAATTCCCCAAGAGGTAACCAGACCATCTGTGCATATGACATACATTCAGCACGCTTCTTGGTGCTGCTTGGCCAAGTTGGGTGAGTTAACAGGTAGTGCTCAGCATAAACTAATCACCTGCAGATGGGGGTAAGAGCCCCAAAGCAAGCAAACACAAACCAAGCATTGTCACGCCTGCCTCCCAAACTCCCACAGCAAGACTTGCAAAGTTGATGACGCTAGTTGTAAAGAGAAAATACGTAGCTTGTTACTGAAATCATTACCCCATACAGGGAAGAATAGAAATAGTCACACTGCTCTGGAAGTTTATTTCTAGTCCCGTAGTACTGCTCTCATACTCTTCTTTTAGAGATTCCTGCTCAGAAACAAATTAGTTACTGCCAGGATTCCTCACAGATTCTACAAGGACTTGGGGTAGGAAGCCCAGGCTGTGCTTCAAAGCAGAACAGTTCATCAGACCCAGAGCACAGGAATGTGGGCACAGCTGAGGGCCGCTCAGTCACCCCAAGCTGCCCCAGGGCAGAAGCTGCCACTGCCTCTGTGCTGCCCTAAAGGACACACTGCTCACCAGCCTGGTAACATCTCCTGGCACAGCCTGCCCTGGGCCATGCAAGTCCTCTAAGGCTGGAGGGCAGGTTGTCATACGGGTGAGCTTTGCTTTGATTTGTTTGCTTGTTTCAAAAACTGCATATTGGTGTAAACCTCCTATAGCTTACGTGTTATGTCTTTGCATTTGCACGTGAAGGAAGAAAATGCTAAAAGACGGTTGAACAGATGCTTTTTTTTCTCTGTAGATAAAACAGGGAAGGGTGCACTGAATGAGCTTTCAGAGGGATTTTGCCTGTGTCTCATGCTATTCAACATCTCCATCAGCAAAAGACAACAGAATAGCAGGCACCATTTACTGCCTACATGCGGATGTCCTGGGAAGAGATGTGTACACATTACTGATTGGGTTTAAAATAAAAGCTGCAACTGGGTAAAAAGACTGCAATGCTAACGATCTGCAGAAACTCTATGAGCACAAAAGAGGGAAGAACTTGCTAGGAAGCAAATTGGTAGAAGCATGCCTGAGCAACAGCATCAGTCAGGAGATAACACCACGCTGTTGCTAGGAAGTAACCTGGAGATAGGAAGATAACTGGAAAAATCCTTGGACTTGCTCAACACTGTCCAGGTACAATGCCAGAGGCCTAGAGCTGGTGGGAACCCTGAATATTATGGACAAGTCCTCACAGTAGCAAGTCTCCTCTGTACCACAAAAATGCAGCTGCCCACTGAAATGTGATTTATTAAGAGAATAGTTAGTTATGCACACAGCAGGCTATTTCACTGAAATACCAATGAGGGCCCTAAAATATTAATTACCCAGCTTGGTGATTAAGTAGATCTGATCTACACACCTAGAGACCTACACTGTACAAACTAGGAAAGGAAGACATGGTAACAGAACCCAGTGCACTTCTGTGCTAGACACAGGAGTTTACTGCTGCTTGGAGGACATAGTCCATCCCAATAGAAAGCATTTGCCTTTGTGAAATTGAGGGCTGCATTTAGATTTCAAAACCACTAATGTACTTGGGAAACTTGGATCTGCACCCATGCCTATTACAGCATATACTGTTTACAAGTGAAGTCATTATTGGTGGTGCTCCAGGGAAAAGTAAGATCCAAAATCTCTTCATTTGTGTGCAAAACGAGATAAAAAAAAAAATTCCAAATGGACTGACAAAAGACAGAAAACAACAGATGAATCATGGTGGCCACAAAAGCAAACAAAAGCAGTGTTCTGCATACCCAAATACTAGAAGTTATCAGAACAAGTTAGTGCTCAAGGCAAACACAATGAACTCATCATCTCTGGAGTGCCTATTTATCCCTACTCTTGCATTTTTAGATACTGCTTTACTGAACTCCATATGGAAGCAGGGTTCTGGGAATGGAGACAAGGTGAAATTCAATCATATACAGTACAGCTGTTGCTGACATTCATCATTTCAAGGAAAGCGAAACAGTTTGGAAAATATATAAACAAGATGTTCTAAAAGCATGATTTCCTGAGGTACAGAAATTTAGCAGCTAAATATCCATGACCTGTGAAGGGATGAGACAGGGAGGGGATTGTTATGCACATCATTTAGAAGAAGAAAAAAAAGCTGCATTTATTGTAAGCAGTGATACTGAACAAAAAATTATACCAGGTGACAAGAGGCCTGTTCGTATTAAATTCAGGATGTAATGTTTGACTGAGAAGTCATTTAAGACTATTACGTATTTATTACAGGTTTTTATCTAACTAAACAGTTCTTTGGTGATACCAGTATCTATCTTTGCCCCTTTGCATAGGCATCTGGGCAGTTAGCAGTTCTGGGGAGTGCAGCTAAGTCTGAGCACAAATCAACAGTTTGTTAAAGTCGAGCAAAAGGAGAAGGAAAAGTGAATTGAGAACAGAGATGAAGGCGTGCCACAACAACTATCACACCAGCACCGTACAGAGAGAAAGATTACCAAGCAGAATTCCCAAGCTCATCCTTTTCTTGCCCTCCAAACATGTTTAAAATGGGCAGGTTAAAGCCATCCATTAACTTACTAGAATGGTAAACTCTCTCCAAGGCATTTCCCTTCTTCCACATCACTGGAGCAATTAAGAGCCGAACTCACTCTCCTTCTTTTTTATTGCTGTTGTTGTTTGTTGGTTAGGAAAAAAGCTTAACCGAGGAGAAAAGGGTCCTCTCTTGACTCTGCCATAGGAGTACCACAGGCATCACTTCATGCTGCCACTGCCCCCAGCAGGCGCCCCTACCTGTTCCACCAGGCCTGGGCAGAAGGGGCAAGCTGCCACTTACGGCTCCCCTCAGACTTCTTCCTGTTTGCAGCCATGAGAAAATAGATGCTTGATAAATCAAGAACTAGACAATTGGTTGTGCTCTTGGCTACAGCATGGTGGCACAACATAGCAAGTGATGAGGGAACTGTGGTGGAGCAGGAAGAGCTACTGCAAGTAGGCAGCACAGCTCTGCTGGGCCCAACGGGGTGAGGGCAGCGGGGGCGCACACCCGGGGTGATGGAGCCGGAGCCTGGTCTGGAGCCAAATCGAATCCATCCTGCAAGGAAGCAAGGGCTAGTTCAGGACATTTAGCTCAGTTAACGATGAGTAGCAGAAGGACAATAAGATATTATGTGTTTTAATGGCTAATTTGTTCAACTACATTGAATTTCCCAACTTGAATTTGGCCAACAAAGTTGAATGTGCAAACTTTATCCCTACTGCAATCCCTTTGATGTCAGTAGAGTTACAGCAGGCATGAGCTGGATACAATATCCATAATCCGTTGTTAAAAACCAAGTGTTATTGTTCTGCACAAATCCCAGCCAGATGACAGCCATTGTCTCCCTCTGCAAAGAGTAGCTTGAGATGTGCGGTGCAACATTTCAAATAAGGATTGCAAGATTTAAGAATCCTGGAAGCTAAGTGCCCTCTCTTCTCCTCAGTTAATCCCATTATTCCTAAGGGATCCTGTTTCACGCTCACTGAGACAAGGTTGCAACATGGCCTTCTCATGTGGGATTGGTCCAACTTCTCTTAGCACTCTATGTGCAAAACAAAGGCTGGGGAGGCAAAGCTGGAGGACCTCAGCTTGTGGCATAGATTCCGTGGGGCAGAAGATCTGGTTATAACCTCCCTGCCCACCCCACGACAGGGACAGGCATTACAATGGCCATTGTGAAGGCTGCTCACAGTTGCTCCCAGCACTGCTTTCCAGGCCCTGCTCCAGCAGCCACCCAGGAGCCCAGCCTGGTGCTGGACGGCGCGGGCAGCTGCCTCCCGCAGGAGGCTCACACAGTGCTCCGGTGTCGAGATGGCTGCAGTCAGACATGCCTCGGGCACTGCTCAGGCACAGCGTATTATGGTGGTTCCGAGTGCCACTTAACCCACGTACAGTGCAGGCACAGGGCTCTGAGCCTCCGAACAGAACTAAATAGCAACACAGCTTTTGTTTCCTAACTCAACTTTAATATTCAATTTGTTTGCTACAAATAATCACATGGTAAATTCAAATCTGCTTTCATTAGAGCAATTTTACATTAATTAAATCATTTCACATGACTGATTTATCTGCAACAAACAGTCATTTTATCATCAGTGTACCAGCATTTCTCATAAACTCCCTGTGTGGTGAAACAAAGGCTAATAATGTGGAATAGATATTGCACATGTAAAAGAGGTAATATACCTGCACCCTCCTGGGACCCAGCATACTGGAGAGCCACAGAGACTGGGCCTGAGGTCAGTAGTTGCGGCTTGCTTGGACTCTTGCTGAGACATCTTTTAAAACAAGCTGCTCAGCTAGGAGGACACTTCTGAAGTGCAGACAGTCTAGACAAGCAGGGAAAAAAAATTATATATGCTCTTACTTCCCACTTTGTCATCTCACACACGAAGTTAGGACATTAACCAGCAGACAGTAAAGCCAGGCTGTACCAGCAGGACCCTGGGATTTGTTCTGCTCTCTGTGTCCTCAACAAAATCACACTGGACAATATTCAATGGCAGCACCTGTACTGGCGCTCAGCTTAGTTTTCAGATCCAGAGTGTAGGGGGGACTGAGCACTTCCCAAGGCAGAAGACTCCTTATGGGTGAAAAAACAGAGACCCAAGAACCACTTTGCAGAAAGGAAGCTCAGAGCAGCAAGCCCCATCCAGTGTTTGCAATTGAGTTTCAAACTACTTGGTGCACCAAACTCAAATCCAACATCAAGGCCACACATGATTTCGTGTGCTTCTGTGCACCCTGCTTCCTGGTGTGGTTCAAACCATAAATACCATTTATTTTTCTTTCAGTCGTAGAGCGTTGGTAGCTTACACGTTGTCAAACAACAAAAAGAAGGCATTTCTGATTCCAAGAAAATTTTTCAGAACATCATCTTCTTTGGTTTTGGTTGCCTTGGATGTACACTAGGGCAAGAGTCTGGGTTTTCCCAGTCACTGCTGCTACTTTCCATCCAGGCCTGCACACTATTTAGGCACGGATTTTCCCAAAGGCCTGTTGGACTTAGCCCTATTTCCAGTATTTCCCAAGGAGAAGCTGTGCTCCTGACTCTTTTTTTATCTTCTGAAATTCTCAGACCTGAGTTAGTTTGGTCTGAAGTGTTTCTTGTGGGGAAGATAACACAGCATAGATGTCCCACATGATTGCTGAAAAGGCAAGTGATAGTGCAGCACTGAAAATAACATCTAGAGAAAAATTCAGATTAGCATCAGCAATCAGCAAGAGTGCAAAGACTTTCCCCTCATTCCCACAAAAAGTAGACTTAACCAAATGGGCATTCTTAGATGTAAATGGAAGTGACAGATAGATATAATTTAACTTGAACAACAACGTCAGATTGTTGTGAAGAATATGAATAAATTCTGGGAACCTCTATCTGAATGGGAAAACGCAAACAAAAATCACTTGATCTTCTAATTCTGCTGAATTTTACGTTACGTTAGAAGACTTCTTCATTCCCCAAAAGGTTTCAATGCCCAGTCCACCTCTGCCGTCACCAGAGCCGTTTTCACTGCTTCCTTAGAGACCATATTTGTCTCTTTATTTCTGCTAAAGACATGTCTATCTTTAGGGCTGAGCTCACATTTCTCGTGCCAGGATAATGAAAGGTGGCAGTGTCGCACACACTGCAGAATCAACACCTCTCTGAACCTGCTGGCCAGAGCAGGTTTTTACAACACATGCTCGCGCTCTCTGAGCATGTGGCTATGTGATCATCATTAGTCAGAACCAAAGCAGTTGCTAAATAAATACTCTGTCACAAACAAAATGGGATTTAAGATGAAAAGCTGTGCACAGAGTACCCAGAATTAACACCAGGGGAGATGGGGGCAATCAGTTTGAGCTTTTTGGCTGGATCTAATGCCATCACCCAACTAGGATATTTCTGTCTCACTTGAAGCTTCACCAGCTAGTAAATCACTCCCAGAACAAGGGGTGGTCAAGCAGGGACACCAGGCTGGGCACAGGGGTGAGGTGCACACCATGCAGAGGAAAGAGGTGGCACTCGCATAGCCCCACTTCTCACATTCCTGACCCAGGTCCCACTGCAGCAGGCTGCAAAGCTCTGGACGCTTTACTCTGCCACCTCCACGTGTCGCCAGGCTGAGGGCTAAGCCCAAAACTTGCAGCGCAATCACGAGTGCTGAGATACAGTTATGCACTCTGTCCCCAGCCATTAAAAGCCCCACCCTCCTTTCCACAGGCAAAGTACTGGTCCACTGCGCGATGGGAATCAGTCGATCTGCAACCCTTGTCCTCGCCTTCCTAATGATCTGCGAGAACATGTCCCTTGCCGACGCGATTCAGACCGTGCGCTCCCACAGAGGGATCTGCCCCAACTCTGGCTTCCTGGAGCAGCTGCGAGAGCTGGACCTGCGGCTGGGGAGGGAGAAGCGCGCGGGAGCCAGGGCCTGCTAGCCCTGGGCCAACCAGCAGCAGGAGCACGGCCTGCCGCCAGGCTCAACCCGGCGCACGGACGCTGCGGGCACACCACTGCAGCTGCACTGAGAAACTGCTGGGGAGAGCTGGTTGGAGCTCGCAGTGTATTTCTTGGATAAGCCCACTAATTGAAAGAAACTGAAATAAAGAAGGATTCAGATCGGCAATTTCGCCCACCTGGGCCTGCTTTTTTAACAGCCTGCTGCGCAGGGTACAGGCAGCAGTTGGGTTTTCATGCAGAATTAAAAGGCAGCGCAGCCAACTTGAGGAGAGACTTTGTACTCACTTGTAATTGCATTTATATGGCAGGAGGGAAAACGGCTAAACTAGTAAAAAAAGAAAAAGAAACCATGAGGTTTTCGAGCAGCCTTTAACCTTTCACGTGCAGCTAGCACAGGGCGGGACTTGGGGTTTGATGAGCGGACATGGCAACACGGGCCAGGCCTGGGGCTTTGGCTGGGACCATCACAGCTCCTCCTGGCTTCAAACCTATGGTAAACGTTTGGGGCAAGGGATCCCACGCTCCTCAGGAGCCAGCAGGAAGGTGCCAGCCAAACACTGCACACCAAGGCACAGCTATCGGCCATAGGACTGCATGGCTGGGAGGGGACATGGCAGGGCAAGGGGCACGCATGGGCACACTGCCGGACAGGAACATCCTGCTCCTGCTCATCCCACAGCTCACATTGCATTGCCTGGATTTCCCACTGTGACGGAAAGCCAGAACCTAGTGTCATCATGTCAGAGCAAAAATGAGCAATGCCTCTAACAAAACCTAAGTAACAGCTCCGCATTTTGATTACTCTTTTACGCCCAATTGGTCACATTTAATCTTGTGAAGAACTCGAAGCAGATATTTGCTTCAGTGCAATTACAGCCACATACAGAACATTGGCAAATGCAAACAATATAGAGTTTCCACTTGACGGCAGATTAATTTGGTGTGATGTTTTCCCTTGAGAGGTCTTAAAGGCTTGCAGTTCTGAAAGTAACATGCAGTTCATATTTATAGCACTAGGGATGGTGAATGGAGAGAGAAGCATATACTCATTCTGAATTGAAGTTTCTTTTGCCTCCATACATAAAAAAAATTAACTGAGCACAGCACACTTCAAATGCATTTTTCATAATGCAATATGGAAACATGATTTCCCTGCAGAGTCTATGGAGAAATTCAGGTGGTGTTTCCGCTTCTATAAACACAGTAAGTAAAAAGCAAGCGATGCTAGAGACTAATTTCCTCCCAGGGAACAGAGATGGCTCGTCCCTCAGAACGGGTCCCATCCTCTGAGACTGGACTAAGTGGCCAGGAGGGAGGTCACAGCTAATGATGGAAAAATCAGTGAAGTTATGGCTTTCACAGGCCTCCCGCTGGCTGCTGCAGATGGAGGTTGGGTTTCAATGCGCCCGGTGGCTGGCTGCTCCTGACACCTGGGTCTGCTCTGCCAAGGGAACCTCGGTTACCACAGCCCACGCTGAAGCTGTTTTGTGAGCTGTCTTTTCAGTTGCCTTGCTAACCACTGCCTTCAGCTCTCTGCAACACTGGCAATGCTGAGCCAAATGGCACAACATGAAAGTGCAAGGGGTGTGTGAAACACAGCAGTCCCAAATCTCTGTGCATTGAGCCCATCAGGACAGGTCATAATTCCCAGTGAGCTGCATGTCTGGAAACATCTGTGGTTGCAGGGTGGAATTTAAAATGAACAGCTCCTCGGAGAGACTGAACCTAAATTTACCTCAGCTGAGGCCTGGTAGCCATTATGGGACTGCTTCAGCTGGCCAGAGAGTGCCCCAGATGCCCCGCCACGCGCAGCACGCAGCTGGAGGCAGGGCACTGGCAAGGCAGGAGCACCAAATGAGCATCACTGTCACAGGTGTGCAGAGAAAGTCTGCTCCTCTGGGAGGGGGAAGAAAAAAAGAACAGGAGGCAAGAGGTTAAAACGCTGAACCAAAGACAATAACAGGCTTCCAGCCCCAGGGCAAAGTCTTCCCTTTCTTCAAGAGCCTGAACCAGTGACAGCACTGCTGTGAAGCCCAGAGGGTGGTGGGCACGTCCCCATCTCCTAGGGGTTTCTCTGTCCCTGAGCAGATAAGAGCATCTGAGCCCTCATCACCTGTCCTCACACACACAGTTCCAGCAAGGGCTGCAGCAGCACTGAGGTGCCAGCCATCATCAGTTGCACACTGAAGTACGTTATTGCCCCTCTGCTCTGGTTAAGCAGAAGTCTCTCAGATTTCTAGATGGAACCAAGACAAAGACAATACCAACAATATTGGGTGTGGTTCCATGTATACCGTGCGCAGCACTTTCCAGATCCAGAGTTGCTGACTTTGCATTGCAAACAGCCAGTCCCAGCTAGCAGACAAGAGCCCGACCCTGGAGGGCAGCTGCCAGGTTTGCTGCCAAGGAGCCAGCAGAGAGAAATCCCACTTCCACCCTGCAGGTGTACCTCCTCCTCAGGGCCAGCTAGAACCACACTTGTCCAGTGCACTACTTAAATATCCCCTGCCCTAAACTCTGTCAGTAGATGCTGCAGGCAGGGGAAGCGATCAGATCAGCAGAGTGGACATATTAATGCACAGAGTGGTACTTGTGCCATCATCTCTTCCATGCCTACTTCTCAGTCAGTGCAGAGCAAGTGATGAGGGTCATTTACAAACCCCTCTGCACCACGTGTCAGGGAGCAGCCCTCAGCTCTGAAGCAGGGCTGGTGCCTGCCCACCAGGCAGCCCATGAAGAAGGATGGTGATCCTAGTGGCCTGTCACAGGTAAGGTACCTGGAGTTTGCCTGAGCTCCAGCAGGTTGTTTGGGGAAAAGCATAGCAAGATTGCTCTGTAGCCTCCGGAATTGGCACAAAAGCATGAGAGCAGTTTTCTCAGTTAAGATATCTTGCCTTCTGCAGCTTTTCCTCCCAGACTTTCAGCAATGATAAATACAGAGAGTATTGCTGCGGGCATGTCTGCACTGCATTATTTATCCTTCGGATTTGCACTTAGGGTTTTATTTGTAAAAGGAAAGTGGGATCATAAATCTGCTCTGCAAAGAGCCAGGAGAAGAGAGGATAGAAATTTTCAACAAGTTGCAGGGAAGGAGATGCTGCCAAGGACAGGTTTCTTGTGGAAAGAAGTGCCAGCCAGGATATTGTCCAGGTACAGTGAGTGGTGACAGCTCAAAGCGTCAGCCTTTTCCTTGCAGGTGCAAGGAAATTCATGTTTCGGAATGACACTGCTTTGTTCCATGTGAATCAGTGGCTCCCATTTCTGCTTTAACTTTGGCACCGCACACCTGGACTAGGAGACTTTCTGCTGCCTGTCCCTGCTGCTGGGATGAGATCTGCCCAGCTCCCGACCGCCCCTGCAGAACTGCAAAGCACTGTCAAGCCCACCTGTCAGATGCTATCTTCCTCCTATTTTCCATTTCACGTTTCCTGATCACAAAATTGAGCTACATCTTGCTGTGGAGTGGGGCTTCAAAATAGCCTGCGCTTTGCAAATTTACTTCATTGTCTGACATCCAAGGAGTATATGTAATTCCTGAAGCCAAATCAAACAGTAATCTATGTTCTGCAAGGCTCTCAACAGTTAAGTTTTCTTGAGGCTACAATTATTTTGCTTAGAAACTAGACCCTTGATCTGTTGCAGGAGGCTGCAGTTCTAATAAAGTCAAACAATTTGCTCTTTGCAATGTACTATTTGCGGTACAAGCATCACTGAGTTATACTGCTCCCCTTGCTGCTGCCTCCTGGAATCCCATCTGTTTATACACCATGAGCACTTTCAGGAAGCGCTCCTAAAAATACTCAGCGATGTTAGCGGAGGACCTGGTTCTGGTTCTCTTCCTCCTACTTCTGCCCCCAGAACATCCCCCTGTCATCCTCATGCACAACAATCCTGGCTGTTCAAGCAACCTTATTCCTGTGTCACCCTCTTAACAATCCTTTTCCTTGTTTCCTTGCCAGTAGCCATTCTGCACCCTGTCACCGAGCACCTTGTTGTGGCCACGTGGTGTCCCATCTCATGTTTTCTCATTTGATCACTAAGATAAAATCTCACATTCTTGGGTACACCTGTACAACTGCCCGATCTTCAGACAATGAGAGGCTGCCAAGTCAATGCAAAAATAGCATCAGAAGAATAACATCTTTTTATTACTGTCTAAAGCAGCATTGGAAAACTGCAAAAGCTGCAAAACATGATGCAGTACTCTCCATAAACCAACTTTTAAAACCACTCTCAGAGAAGTTACACCCTGGAGACGAAGCATCTCCCAGTGGAAATACCCTTGCAAATAAAAACATTTTCATAGTAGTAGAAAACAGAAAGTAGAAAATCTGTACAGCAAAACTCCTGACAATTGACAAAAAAAAAAAAACCAAAACCACCCCAAACGATCAGTTACTAAACTTCAGGTAACATTCAAAAGCAGATTTGAGATTCAACCCACATTTCTAAGCAGCTGATCTCTCCACTTCTTAAGATGTGGGCAGAGCCTCCCCTCACTTAAATCCCACTTGTCAAGGGATGGGGTCTTCTACCTGCTGCAATCTGGTGCTGTTGGTCCATGCCAACCATCCTCACGAACACAGACATCTTCCAGCACATTCAGTGGGCACAAAGCATGGGCTGAGACACACTGTGTCATCAAGAATCATTGTTCAGGTCATCCACATGTCACCAATGATTTGAAAACATACAGAAGAGAAACATTCAGCAGACAGACCCTACAAACAAAAGATCAAGCCTAGTTTTGTTGCTCGGTAGTAGGCAAAATCTACTCTTGTGGTTACGTCCTCTGTCTTCTGAAGGACAGCAGTGCTCTACAAGTCCCTTTTTATGAAAACAAAGTATCTAAGCCATCTAATTCTTCAATATTGTAATTCATCAGTTCATTTAATATTAAATATCAACAATGAGCTCTTCACAAAAATTTACAGCCAAAACGATTTACCAAATCCTTTCAGATTACTTGTTGAGAATCAACAGTTTTTAGAAGAGAATTCCAAACCCCGAGAAGCACAGAACTGCAAGAAGTGAAATATTGATATTTTTCCACAAAAACATTTAGGTTGCTTACAAAAACAAGTAAATAAATAAATAAATAAATCAGCAGTTCACAGAAACCCCACCCATCATTGGAAAACTATCAGCCAGCAAACAGCCAGCAAGGAATTATTTCCTCAGCTCTGGTGACAATTGGCTGTTACTAGAGTTATTCTGACACATTGTTTTGGAGAACATCTGTTTCCACTCCAATTCCTTTAACTTTCAGATGTGAAAAACAAAAGCTCATTTTCATGCCATGTCTCCCATCTTCAGTTGGCAACAGTTGCG
>JANHGO010002899.1:0-28554 GCA_024606505.1 Aquila spilogaster
ATTGGTCAGCGAGTGGTGAGCAATTGCATTGTGCATCACTTGTTTTGTATATTCCAATCCTTTTATTAGTATTGTCACTTTATTATTGTTGTTATCATTATTAGTTTCTTCCTTTCTGTTCGACTAAACTGTTCTTATCTCAACCTACAAGTTTTACCTTTTTTTTTCCCCGATTCTCTCCCCCATCCCACTGGAGGTGGGGGGAGTGAGTGAGTGGCTGCATGGTGCTTAGTTACCGGCTGGGGTTAAACCGTGAGAACCACAGAATGAAGTTCCCAACTTCTCTGCCAGCAATGCTGGAACAGCGAAACAGGAGGTAGTATATACACACATACAACTAGACAGGATAAGAACTGCAACACCACCAGAGTTTACAGTGAACTATGTTTAAAGTTTTGCAAAGCATCAGCACCAATTCACTGTCAGTCTGCCTCCATGCAGCCTGTCAGTGTACAGAACCAGGGGCAGATATAAGATGGACAGCAGTCCTTAACTTGCAGAGCAAACATACCACATCCAGGGACCTTTTCTTCCAGATGCCCAGCAGCCAGAAACCCTCTGGCATCCCTCAGTACCTGTTGGCAAGGCTTTTTCATATCTAGAAGTGGCCGTGATCCTCCATTCCCTAACAAAAGCAATATTGCACAACTTCTTACCCTGCTGTGCTGTCCCTCCAAGACAGGCTTTTACTTTCAGTGATAAAAATCTTAACAACCTCCTCACCTCTGCTCCTAGCATCTCACCCAGGTACTCGTTAATTGACGTGATGTCTTTCCACTAATCATCACTCATGTTGGTAATGGGGAACCCTAATTTGTCCCTCCATGTCTGGTACCTGTGTTGGTCCATCTGCCGCCAAAATGCACTATGGCTGCACTGACTGCTCCATTTTGCTTCTTCCCGTACGACCTTTCCCACAGACTTCTCTGTTTACTCTTGGCTAGAAAGAGTGCTCTCTCTGTTCGGCTGCAGGCTGCCTTAGCATCCAGAGGCCACTGGGAGCCTCAGGCTCTCTCCAAATGCTTTTTCATGATCAACACAAGGGTTTCCTCTTCTGCTCCTCCTTGCACACTCTGTTACTCTCAGTCACAAGTTCACTCTTAGGGACACAGAGACTTCAAATCTGATCTAAACAGGGTTGGCACCAGACTAAAATGCCACGGTCCCCAACCTCTTACACATGCATTTTTAGTTTATATAAAAAAAACCCCTACCCCTTCAGGCTAGCCAAACCACTCTGCAAGTGAACGTGACTTCCTCTGCCGGTACTACGAGCTTTTCTTAGCGCTTTTAGCTAGGCCAGATGATGGCTCATTTTCTGTGGCTTGTAACACTCGTGAATCAGTACATTTCATTTTCTGAATTCATACCAGACTGGGACCCAGGTGAGTTTAATCTCTTTGGAGAATATTTGGCCTTTATATAAACGTTCAGATTATAAATGAAGCCTTATGAAGCAATTCATTTTTGCATGTAAGCGATCTTATTGCCTCCCAGTTACACTGTGCGGTGGCTTTGTAATGAATGTCTAATTTTCCAGAGCACTGGCAAATGTTTTTGATTGCTTTTCTGTAGCTATTTCAGCTGGGTTTTGATAGTTTTCTTTATCTTTCCTATTTATTAGTACTTCTGGTTTGCCCAGAGGCATCTATTGGAAACTCTAAAAAGTCAGGACAAAGGATCCAACCACATTTTACTCTGTGAATGAAATTTTTTCCTTGAGCTGGAAATGTTTTGAATTCAGTACAATTTCTAATCATCAGCTGGAACAAGAAGCAGCAGTCAACACAATCTAATTATGTGCTGACAATTGTTTGCAGGAAAGTTACAAATACTAATAAAGATTAAGCTGAACCATAAAAATTATATTACATAAAATTAAATAATGGTGTGCTGCCTTTAAGGGCTAAGGTAGTATTTTTGTTCAAAATAAACATAAGTGCTATCAAGAACATTCTGCAAATACTAGTAACAAACACATAAACCAATCATGAAAAAAATCAGACTAAACTAAGAACTCTTATAGGAGGGGGCCTATATGCTCTGAGGGCATCTTCAATGGATTTCAAACACTTACTGTACTGGTTATTAACTTAAATCCTGTCCAAACTATGAGTGACTGAACTGAGAGAATTATCTACAGCAACTAATTAATAGCAGTAAGTTTCTCTGTTTGTGAACTGTCCTTAAAACATTATTCACAGTATATGAATCATCATTTAATCATTTAGAAACACATTTTGTGCATTGTATCAGCCTATGGAATGCTTGCAAATTATTTGCTGTTCATAATTTGTTGTCTGCCCTACAAATTTCATGATAGTCAAATATTACAAAATACAACAATATTCTTCTCAAAAGTTTTGCAGTCCATTCTGTATGATTTAAAATAAAATTAGATTACTTCTATGTACTAGTTAAAAAAAAAAAAATTGAATATTTTCATGCTGAAAGTTGATTGCAGTTGCTGTTCAGAATACTATTCAAAGACAAGCACACACCCAGATAGAGATAATTCATGTATTACGTGTCTGACTTTCAAGCTACATGGAAAGAAAGCCTGTGCCTATCCTTGCATCGAGATAGTAGGGTAACTGTTGTTCAACACCATGTACCATATAACTGAAAATCAGTAAAAATATAGATATATTTACAGGGATTTTCCTGGAGAAGTAAGCACTAAAGACTGAAATTTGCACACTGTAGGCTTAAAAACAGAAGAGTCATGAGGAAGCCATTGTGATGCAAGAGAGACAGCTCTTTGAGTTTAGAAAGTGTTGGAGAAAGAGGATTACAGGTCTCTGGATGAAAGAGCTGGCTGTTGCCACTGAGTTCAGGGGAAGCTGTGTATTTGTTAATAATTGGACTACTCCCTGCACCCCTCCTTTGCCAAAACACCACTTGAAGCATCCAGTTCTCATCTATGGATAAGACAGTTCCTGGAGTTCTAGTCACGTTATCTGTCCTAAATTGAATCCAACATTTCCATAACCAGCTGGTCACCTAACTCATGGAAGGAAACCCAAACTAGGTGAGAGGGCAGCTGTGAAGCCTGTGAACCTTCTTAAAGCCTACCCTGAACACTGAAATGATTGAGTCTTTGCATAAGTTTTATAGCTCTGCCCCTAGATTTCCTCCTTTCATTTTGACTTTTTTTCCTGGTAACTCTAAAGTGTGGAAAAAAAAAAAAATAGAGAGAGAAGTAGCTGGAACAGGACTCAGCACAAATATTCATGGAAAAATACCTTCAAACAAATGTGTCCAAAGCATCCTCTATCTGAGGACATGCTGGTCGAATCATCTATGTGAAGGTGTGATCATAAGAAGCCAAAGAGATAACAGGCACCTTCAAAGAGAATTTCAAGTTTCTATCTGACTGGACCACTAGCTGGATACATTTTTCCATTAGTTGCCTGCTCACCACAGAAGAAGCTCTTGTCTCACTGAAATTAACAAAAATTACTGATGTCAGTTAAGCCAGAATTTCACTCCAGTGACTTATCAGCATATGTGAATATTCTCTGTCTTGTCCAGCTCCAAGAGGGTGGGTGCGAGAAATATTGTAAGAAACCAAAAGCAGCTTGAAATTCAAGGTTCTTTGGATCTCATTAAAAATTCACAAATCAGTCTATTCTCCCAGAGAAATGGGACAGGTGTCAAGCAAAAAGAGAATCCTTTGCTGAGAAAACATGGCTTAACTATCAAAAACGTAGCAATGAAACAGAAAAAAAAACCCCAAACCCAACCCTAATGTTAAAGTCTGCAAAGCAACATATATAAATTTTGCAAAGCATTGTGTTAGATGAAACCACAATTAAAATGTTACCCATTCTAGCAATTTCCAGATATTATTGGAAGAATTCCAGTTGACGCAACTGGATTTGACATCAGGTTCCCAGTAACTGTGGGATATTAATTTTGACAAAGAGGCAGTTCCCTGTGTCACAGTTGAGACGCATTATTTTGGCAGTTTCTGAAAGAATGAACATTTATTATTTGGATCACATTAATTCTATCAGCAAAATAGATCAGATTTTTTTTTTTTAAGTCAAAATGGCACCTCTGCTGCACATTCAGTTCTTTTAAAAAGAACCTCTAGAACTCTGCTTAAAAGGAAAAATGTAATGAGTGCTACACACGGGTCCTTGAAATATACCTCAATACACTGTTCTTAATCATGCTATCACAAAATTCTTTTGATAGGCGATTATAAGGGATAGGTAATCTTAGAGCTATGCTTAGGAGGGAACATGTGACTTGGCTGCCTGGAACATGAAAGAATGCTACAAATTAGATCTAGTCAAGTAGTACAAAAAGTCATTCATTAACATATGCACAAAAAGAAAGTACCAAGTTAGCGCTATCATTATTCAAGAAGGTCAAAATTAGTCTTTCATGTACATTCAGTTCATCAGCAATTTATTTGCAAGAACTTTTATGAATCCTAAAAACCCCAGAATTTTACCACCAGTAATTATCTTGAAAAACTTTATGAAATGTGCATTTTTAGTCAATACTCAGCCTTTCTTATTTTATTTTTTCCAAGGAGTAAGTATTCTGTGCTAGCAACTGAACAATCCCACAATGCTAGTGATGGCCAACGGCTAGCCAGCAATGTAAAATAAAGTCCTAATTCTTACCCACTATTATCTGTCTTTGCCTCAGTGGTCACCAGACATCATCCATAATACAAGCAGGTAATTTGGTTATAATATATGAAGGCAGGTTTTTTTGACTAAAATTCTTAGACAGTATTTGTGTGACTAGGAGATAAGAATTAGCACACTGGATTAAACTATTGATTCATCTAATTGATATCCCAGTTCCACAAGGCATCAAAATGATTCTCAATAACTGAGGAAAGATTACTACAGCTGAAGTTTTGCAGCTAACTGGACAGCTTGTGCCTTGGTGTGCAAGTGATTTTCCACCCTGAAATTTTTTTTGTTCTGCCTAATACAAACATGGAAGCTGTCATGATCCACAAATCTTTTGTCTTTAAAGAAATCTACTAAATAAATGCAAATGGATTTTGAAAATAACAAATCATATGGATAAAGCACAATCAATTTTTTAACAGCAGGCAAACACCAACAGACTCAAAAGGTAAATTAATGAGATAAAAGTGGCTACAATGAGAATATGTTATTTACGTTATATGGGTCTACTGAAATGACAATGGCCTACTCATCAGCAAGGAATAACTCAGGAACAGAGTTTCAAGACAACAAAGGTTGAGAAACATAGATTGACAGACAAAAAAGCTGTTCTAAATCAAACTGAATTTGAATTAAAAACGGAAAAGAAGGAAAGTAGTAGAATAGGAGACAAAAAGGGTAGTTATGCATTCATTGTATGTCAGTCAATATTGTTAATTTGCTTACTAACTGGATAAGAGGAAAAGCAGAATCCTCAGACTATAATCTCCTTTTATAAAACATGATAAATTTATTTCACAAGGAGGGAGGGGAGATGTCTAAAGAGAAAACGGGCAGGAAGAGTCAGTCCTACCAATATCTGGCTTGCAGTAAGCCTCCAGACCCAGGAAAAGGAATATACAGAACTGGACAGTTTTACTTCAGAGCTTAGATGCCAGCTAAGCCACCAAAGCTTTCCATGCATGGATCATCCCCTCTGTCTTGAGTGGCGGTGTGGGTGGATTAGATGGATCAAATAAATATTCATGGTCTACAGGCAAATAAGTAGTACAGAGGTGCTCTAGCTTTCCTGTGTTATCTTCACCTTTGTAAAAATGTTACTCTAAGACTTTGCTTTCCTTAGGATAATACCATCAGGATGCTCACAATACTGAAGAGTCATGTCAGTCAAGATTGATGCTAAAGATGATCTTACAGTCAGCAGAGAGAAGGATAAGAGATGCTAGCAGTGTATCCATTAACACAGTTCCTCAAACTTCTGTTGGAGTGGGTTATTTTCTGGCAAAGGCAAAAGCTCATGGGCATAGGACAACTCACATCAGGGCAGCTCCAGCACCAATGACTCTACCCAGTAGCATGGCCAGCCATAATGAGACCCAGATACCATGGAGAAGTATCTAAGTCATCTTTGTGAGGAAACTCAGGAAGGAAACCCCAAAGCTCACCGAAGAACTATACAAGTGACATGTGCTTGTGGGAGGATAAGGACATCCTTCCATCTTCTGAAAATGAAAAGATAGTTGAAAAACCTGTGCAAGACAACCACTGAAGGAAGAAAAAAAAAACCCAAAACCTCTATAAAGTTTTTCAGTAGGTTTTCCTGCATGAGGAATTGATCAGATTGGCTATTAGCATGGGGCCCATTTCATCTAGAATTTATTTGCTAGGAAGGATATTGAGGCTGCATTATTCCACCTTGGTATTTTTTTGAGCTGTGGGTGTTCTGCATAATTAACAAAGACAAATATCATCTTTTACCAAGGTTTATTCCCATCCAGGCAATTGGATTTAGTCCATAACAGAGAAAATCAAATACAGGATTAGGAAATGCTATTTTTTCTCAAATACAAGCTTGTCAACATATGGAATTTGTGTAGAAATATATTTAAATGGATTTTTGTAGGGTGTTTGAACAAGGAATGGTATTTTCTTTTTTTTTTGGTCAAATGTATTACTTCTCAGAGCAAGTAGCTAATAGAGTTGGCAGAAGACACGGAGTGTGCAAGCAGTCATTGAACTGTGTAATAAAGACACCTTGGCCTCTACCACACCTTTCTCAATGTTACTTTATTCCAGGGTCTTTTTAAGGCACTGAGAATTGCACCTTTCAATAGCTGGACACTGACTTGTGCTATTTCTGAGAGGTAGTCGAAGGGACAGGGCCTCTCAGAATGATGCCAGTTGATTTTCATACAACTGGCATTGCCTATGGTTGAAGTCAGATGTTCACCAAAACTGGAAATACATGTGGATTTGGAAAAGAACATCACAAACACGTGCAGGACTTTGACGTCCATACTCTGTGTATGGACAGATTATGAAATTTGTTTTACCACAACATTACTAAACCCTGGAAGCATTTAAAATTTGTAAGTATCCCAGTCTTAAAGCGTATTGGTTGCCTAAGACTCTGCTTCTGGGCATACCCAGATCTGCTATTGCCTTTTGGCCTGCCTCACACACAGTCCTGACGAAGATACAAAAATTAAGATGTTCTTTTCTGCTTATATCTCCCAAGCTTTCCAGAGCATTTATTGGACTAGCATCTGATGAATGGCAGATGTGATAGCCTTTTTTATATCCTACTGTGTGCCACCACCTAGCATTACAGGAGGATGTGGGTTACATCTATTCCTCCCCTTCTGCATGAACCCATTACAGCACATTAATTAGTGCTAAAATCTTGACAGTGCCTGCTGTTGGGTGGAAACACTTTTGCTCGTTGTTGAAATGGATTGAAAAAAAATAAAATAAAAAAAAAAAGAGTTTTACAATTTATGGGGCTGCATATGATTTTTTAGCTTTAAATACAGAATCCTTTGCTATAGTCAACTAGTAAAAGACTTAACTGCTCCAACCACAAGACAGTTCCGCACATTGTTTCTGCAGTCATTCAGCATTTTGTTCTGCACGGTGGCACAGTTTTCATGCCAGCCGGGGATGGATTCTACCCTTTATCCAGACTTCCGTAACACCTGGTGGGTCGGAGACTCTCCCAGGAGGAGGTAAGAGCTAAGTTTGAATTTGATCAAGATCAAGAGGCAGGGAAGCAAGCTTAACTCTCCAGGTCCTGTGCAAGTTTGCTCACAAAAAAGCTGAGGAATAAATGGGATTGGAAAGAGGTGTGGGCAGCACCATCTGTTCCTGGTTTTAAATGAAAAAGAGAGATTCCCTGCTGTAGGCTCCAAGGAAACGACGCGAGGGTCTACTTTACAGAGGTGATTTCATTTTGTCGCTCTTATTGGAGAAAGGATCCCATTTGGCTCTGCACAATTCAAACCCCAGCCCTATCTTAGAATTCTCCATCAGTTCAGCCTAAGTGACTCCCCGGCGTTGCATGCTGAATTCTGTGTCCCATTGTGAGACACGTACCTCTCCCGGCACAAAGGAAGAGCCGTAGTGCCTCACACAGTTCTGCCCTGTTCAGCTCTGGGCCCTGCAGCGCTTGGCACAGCCATGCCCTCTGCACCTTCTGGGATGCCACTCAAAATATTTGGTTTTGGGGAGCCATTGACTCGGGTCGTTCCCACCGAGAAACCTGCTGCACAGCACACAGTTAGCAGCCGGCTAACAACGCTGAGTTGTAATTACACACAGCCCCCGCTGGAGCTCTGTGGGAAGTCTGTCTATCCGTCACCCAGTAATGGGAGGAGGGAGGACTCGCCTTTTCTCATTGAAGTGACACTATTAGATGTGCCCATCCCTACCACTGGTTGCAGGACCAAGTTCCCGATTAGGCAGTTAGGAATGCTTGTGTTTTGTTTTTTTCAGACATTCCCTCGTTGATGTAAACATCTGCTGCCCTCAGTTATGACAGCAGAAAAGCGGCTGTTACAAACCCAACCACGTAAATTGTCAACAGTTAAGCTATCTGTGCCTCTAACCAGCTGCAAAGTAACAGCGAGAGCTGCAGCAGATTTCTTACTATCATATGCCAACTACTGCTCAGCCGTAGAGGTCCCATGTTTCCCTCTGCCCACTTCAAGAGGATGAAGAGATAAAGAGAACAGCCTGCCCCCAACGACAGCAGTGATAACACTCATTATTATACCCACAATGCCGAAAAATGAAGGTTTTCATAGGGAGCTGCTGCATGCCACATAAATTAGTTACTCACTATTCGCCAATCCTGTTAGTTAACAAATGCTCAGTGTTTCATTAGTTCCCTTGACAGCTGCTCCAGGGAAAAAATTTCCTTTGAGGGTGACACAAGGAAGCTGGCGTTTCTGCTCGTTCCGCTATATGCTACCAAAGGGCTTACAACCCCCCCAAACTCCTCCCAGAATAAGTTTGAAGTCGCTGGCTTTTGTCTGAAGAGAGTGAAATACTCCACAGAGAGGGTCAGGAATTGTTACCCTCTGTCATTAGCATTCCTTATGTATCAGCAGCAAGCAGGTTCCCCAAAGTCAGAGCACATTTTACTGTATACCAAGGTATCATTGTAAATTTTATTTAAGTTTCAGCTAATAAAAGAAACAAGCACAGCTTCCAAGAGGGAGGGGAGGGAGCTCAACTTTCACACATGACACTGCACTAAATTTTTAAAAACAAGACAATCTGCTCCCTCTCCTGATATCTAACGTGTAGCACAGAAGCATAAAGCAGGGGTTAGTCCAAACTACTTGCATAATCTGATATTAACTAGTAGATTTCCATGTTGGATTGTCTCTTACAAATCCATTATTTTTCACTACACTTTTCATTTTGTGCCTCTAGGACTTGAAGAATCAGATAAACTACTTTCTTACGTGTTTCACTACATTTCCCCCTTCAATAGCATTCTTTTAATTTCTTTATGGTTCCTTGATAAGTAAAAGAGACTTTAATCTTATTAAAACCTTAAAAGCTTTCCATTTTTACAATAATGCTTCCCTTTATTTATCTGAAATTATATTCTATCTTCAGTCAAATGTCATTAGAAACATAGTTACGATGAACATCCTTTTGAGCTGAACTAATGATGAGAAATTTCCTTCATATACACCTTTAACCTGCTGGTATTCAGATCAGCAGCCCTACTGATAGAGGTAGGCTTAGAAAATACATTAAATTTTATATTCAAGAGAAGATCCTCCCAATATTCCAGGCTTCCTCTTTCATGTTACAGTTACAGTATCTGCTTGTTTTAAAGGACCATCTTCCATATTTGGCCGCTTTCAGCAATATAGAAAGAGAGAGAAAAGGTATGTATTTGCTGAGGGTAAAGGAATTATACATATGCTGTACACTCTTACCTATAGGCCTGATATAAATCTTTCTGGAGCCAGTATGAGACTTTCAGTTGTCTGGATGGCAGCTGCATTAACAGTGATCCAAAAACCCCAGCCTTTAATAACAGCTGATGTCACTACCAGGGCTGAAGCTGTATGTTTTTTTTTTTTACTATATGAGACAATAAATGTTTCAACCAGTCTATTTTCTCTATATCAAGCTATGACTCAATGACCCAGCTTAAAAAGTTATCTTGTATCAGCAGAATGAAGGTAGCTGTCTATGCTCACTTATGTGGCAGTCATGAGATCAATTTGACGTAGCTAAAATTTTCCAAATCCTGAATTAAAAACAGAGCTGTCACACAAGTTATTAGATAAAATCACAATCACATACTAGATCATGTGAAAGAAAGATCATCAGCCTTATATTGATTTTCCTCCATCCTTCTGCATGAACATGACCAAAGGGAAAACAAACAGATGGGGAAAGGACAAGTAGACTGGTCACTGAAGATGACCTGAGAGTGTGCTAAAGACAGGATATTTGAAGGCTTGCAGAGAAAAAGTTAAACTCACGCAGGCTATAAGTAGAGCTAAATTTTAAAATTTGAAAGTACTATTTCTGGAGATTCAGATGACATACCCCTTTTTTAAAATTAATGATTAACAAACAGATGGGGAAGATTGACAACACTGTAGAGAGAAATTTCTCTTTCCTAATGCCGTAGACTATGCCTATACAGCAAAATGGAGTTGTGATTGCAACACAGTGCAGCACTGTCATGTTAACTTTATTCTTACTATTGAAACATAATGAAAGTAAGTGGTTAAGGACAGATGACTTGAATTCTTATACCAAAATCTTAGATTTCTGCCTCCAGTGTGAATGCTACCTGCATTAGCTAAAGTAAAGCAATTCTGCCTTGGCAAAATGGAAACTAAACAGCACTAGGTTTGTGTAGTTTTTTGATGATAGCAGCAGACACAGTGAAAAGGTGTAAGGAAGATGCTCAGAGTTAGTTCTTCGAAGATTTTTTGCTCATGTTCATACCATAAGGGCCAGTAACACTGGCATGAAAATGGTACTGTCCAGTTGGTAGCATTCTCATTGGTGATGTGCTTCTGGTTTGTTTTTAGATTATGACCAAACATATTCAAATAGGTAAAGCTGAATTAAGAGACACAGTCAAAGAGGGTAAGGAAATCATAAAAATATGGGAAGTCAGCACTTACATACAGGTATATATTAAGTTTCACTAAGAACACAAAAACCAGTAATAATAATCATCATCATCATCTCAAACAGGAAACAAAGGGATGACCAAAACAGATGAACTATACAGAGAAGGGGACGGTGATGAACCGAAGCATAAGAAGGATATAAAAAAGTATCTACCAACAAAACTGGAGTGCTTAAGTGGCTGTCAATGAAATTCAGAAAATTATGTTCAGCAAGTGGAATTCTTTACCTTCCTTCATGGTGAATGCTTTGGAGTTCTTATGTTGGCTGATACCAATGACACAAACTACATGACGAAGCCATTACAAAGTGGAAGATCTTGCTGGGGACATTGATTACGAGGGAGGTCACCTGCGTGACTTTGAAATGAGAGAAACTCCAAAGGAAAGCAAGAGGAAAGATTGGATATCTGGAAATAAACTGCCAAGGAGCAATTGAAGGACTGGTATTATTTTGTAAGAAGGCTGGAAGGGTGGCCTTATAACTGTGTGCAAATATGAAAATGAGGCAAAAGGCACAGAGGAAGAGTAACACACTGTTTTCCCTGTATACTGGGTTAGGACAAGCAGTACTGGACTTACATTTCTAGCAAGTGAGGTTTAGGTAAATGAGGACAGTGGGGATATGGAGGTTGTGGTGTGTCCCTCAGAAGACTTCTAAAGAAGAGATGAGACAAAAAACCTCACTGCAATACTCCTTCCTTGGGCAAGGAGATGGACTAAACTTTCTGAGATCCCGTCAGCTCCATTTGTAGAACATAGAGTCAAGGAGTACCTGGAGAACAGGATCCTCAAGGTTTGCCCTCTATACCAGTCACGCAATTCCCATATGTGAACTGGATGTAATCTGAAAATAAGGAGACTCCTGCTGTTAATATGTTCTTGAACAACTGCAAAGCTTGTGTACAAACTTCCACAGAAGATGTTACATCCAGCAAAATTCTCTCAATCTCACTGTTGACAACTGGGTTAATAGTTAGAGGAAACATTTTTGGCTCTGCAACACAACTGCTGTATGTTCATGAAGAAGTCAGTTCATCTGTCGGTATCTGTGAAATGAGGAATGTGCCTTTTACCTCATTCATACAATAGACAGAGAGGGTTATGAAACTTATTCAAATTCCTAAGTAGTCTGAGATCGTTAGATGGATGGCAAAACACACATGCAAGGTGTCATTGTTCTGCATGCAAAAACATGTGGGCATTGTTGGAAGACTAATCTTTAGTATGGACACAGCTATGTGAATGGCTTACACGTAAAAAAACCAAACTGTAGAACTTGCAATATTGATGCAACGCTGCATACGGGTTTCCTGTGCTTAGGACTTTATTTTCATGAATATGTAAATTTCATTAACCACTATTCAGACCATAGCACTTTGAGGGCGGGCAGGGGAGAGAGGGGAGGGAGAGAGGAGCACCATGTGGAAACCTTCCAGCTGCCCTGCAGTGTGCACAGAGAGGTGAGATGAGGTCGGTGATTATTTACACAAGAAGAATAAATGGAGGAAATACTGGATCAGCAGGTGATTAAAGAACACAAAGGAAAACAGGATAACAGCACTAGAACCATTGTACGTGTGTCAATAGCAAATTATGCCTGCGGAGAAAAAGCCAAAACATTTTTCCTGAATTAAACCCAACCGGAGTGAAGTTTACATTGAACAGTGAAATCTGTTCTTTTCAAAGAAGGTTTTAAAACAATAACTTCACGTGCAAATCAAGAAAGGGTCTCCTCCCTTGCTTGGTCAAGCTATTACTGTAATGCTGTTTTCTTGAATTCAGGATTAAAATTCCTTTTATCTTTGCCCAGATCTCATCTGCAGTACATTTAACAGAATCAGACATTAAAAGTGACTCACTAACAATTAGGCTTCTGCTTCTGAACAGAGAACTCTTTGAACGTGCATGCAGCAAGGAATGTTTTGGGGATGCTCTTTCTTGTGAGATGAAATTTTTAAAAAGAAATGTTTCTCCAAAGGAAAACGCAAGAAAATCATTCAGGTGGTGGAAAAAGATGTTTAAACTTCAACTGTACAGAGGGAAGATGATGTTCTCTGCAGAATGTCAAAAGCAGCAGCCTTGCAAAATTAGATTGGGACAGTGAATTGTATGCAACCTAATTATATTAACAATGTTACAAAAATCCAGAAGCATAACAGCTGTTTCATATCTGAGCTGTGGTAAACAGAACCTCAGCAATCTCTGCCTGAACCATGCAAACACCGGACAAAATTCAAAGCTGCTTCAGATGTTTGTAAGGTAAATACACCAAGAAAGCAAAAAACATGGATCCATTTGGCCACTCTTCCCTACCTCATTAAATATACAGTAAAAAAGAAATGCTTATGCCCTTTCTCTGATGTTCCGCTTCTCATGAACAAAAATATCTCTACCTGCACCCAGAGCACTGTGCTGATGCCAGCCACAGGCACGTACGATGAACAGGGGCCACTAGCACCTAGCCTGGGATTTAAAGCAGCAGGGAGTGCAGAGCCAGCCTGCACCAGCCTGACTAGGACAGCATGTCTCCTGCAAGCCAGTGCTGCTACCGGGATTACCTACGTGGTTACCCAGCCATACTGGGAGAAGCCGTGGCACAGCAGCGCTTCTGAATGTTCACCAAAAGTACTCAAAAGTTTACCATGCTGAGAATAAAGATTTGCTTAAACAAAGTTTCCAAATCTTCCATGGAAAAAACATGAGCCCCCCTCTCCTCCTCCAGCCTCCTGTTAAACAGAAAATTACAAGGGAATTATGTGTCGAAGTATTTCAGCTCCCCAGCTTCCCAAGGGAAATACTCAAGGGCTTCGAGGCTCTCCGTTGCCTGCCAGTACGGGTGAACAAGAGCTAGAAACGTGGGAGCAGTGATGGGGACCAGAACTCCCCGGCTTGGGTTTGGGTGCGACCGAGCTTGCAAGGCAGCACGCTGCCAGGCTCGGAGCTTGGAGGGGAAGAAGCCTCTCCAGCTCTCCCAAGGGAGCTCCATTCCCTGATTGACCTGCCTTACCCACCTCCAGAAATTTAGACGATTACAGACACCCAGAAATGATTACACAGAGCTCCTATGCTGAATTGCTACAACTGCTCACAGAAGAATCATTTTTTGTTACTGAGGTTACTGATTTGATCCTATGCATTTTTTTAACCACAGGGAAAAATAGAAGGCCCATGATTAATAAAAGAGGATTCAGTATTATGATATTCTCTTTCCTTTTTGAATTTTATGTATACCCATAGTCTAACTGAACATCTACTCACCTTTCCAACTGTATTGAAAAAGCTTCTTTTTCTTTACTGATTTATATACATCAAATCCCCTGCCCTGCTTCTTTACTCCTCTGGTTTTCCCACTTCCCATCAGTCTGATCTTCCTTGAGCTCTTTAGAAAGAAAAGAGCTTGTCTTTCACAAATATATTGTGATGCCTAATAAACAGTTTTATTCCTTTTCCATAGCTGTTGGTAAATACAGTGCCCAACTGAAAATTACACTGTTTTTAAGTTTTCCACTGACTAATTTTTACGACTTGCAAAAGCAATTTTAATCTTGATTAAATGGAGTGTGCTTAAGTATAGTTAAGATGCAATCACCTAAGAGGGGCTGACTGATTAGGTGAGAAAAAATCAAGAGAGGAGGGGCTGGCTCACCTTGAATCTTTTTTTTTTCTTTTCTATTAAGAATACTTTCAATACCTTATAGACACCTAACTTTTCACAGAAATCAGAGATCAGAAAATAGAAAACAACCCTTACTCAACATAAACCCCAGCCCAGATTTCTAGTAAACGTGACAGGTAGTTGAAGAAGTTTAAGTCTCAATTTTATGCATAGAACAAGTGTTCTTGAACAAAGTTTCCAATCCACAAAAACTGGCAGTTCCACTATCCCTTTGTGGTAACAGCCTTGAGCTTACCTACAATTAATATAAATCAGGTACATTCTTAATGCTTTTTCCAAGGCATCATTCATTCCTTATCGTACATTACTTGCTCCCTTGGGACTCTTTAGGTTCAGCCCCATGCCCTAGTCCTGTTGCATGCCAGGAACAGAAGCTGACTAGCAGTGATCACTGCAAATTACTATTCCTCAGCAACAGCCTGCTCTTAAACTGGCCTGAGCACTCTCCTAACCTCTGGAGATCTCAGAGAGCAGTACTGGAGTCCTGGACACGGCAGATGTTGTGAGGCCCACACTAAAGCTTCCTCAGGTGCAAAGAAACTGAACACCTTTGTGTGTATCACTACCATGAAAGAGGAACGACATCCGTGCACAGAAAGCAAATGCTTATAGCATGTTTGCAAAGCCATAGAAACTGGTGAACACGAATGAAAAAACCCTCACCCTACATATATTATAGTCACTTACTAGTGAGATTAGACCCAAAGCTTTTCCTCTCCTCCAGTACTTTACTGATAAACTCATGCAGCCACTTCACACACTCGGGGTTGGAGATCCAATTCTCCAAGATCCTACACCACTAGGTCACATGCAGAGTTGATAAGCTGCATATTCATCTTTCTCTTTATATTCCAAAACATTTGGGGAAGGCTATTTCCAAACAAGGGTCTCCTTTCCCATTCTTACGCAAATTTTCTATCCCCAAAACCACCTAGAACTAATTTTAACTACTCATAGCTGCCTCTGTTTCATGTCGGGCAGGTGATACCACGTATGGCAATGTTAACATTTCCAAAACAGGATGACAAAGGCAATAGTTTGGAGGTCTATTGAAATAACTACTCCTGCCCTTCTCATCTATTGACTTTCTCCTATTGCTTTGGAAATGCTACTATATCTTGAGCATGGCCAATGACAACCATCACCTGCCCAGACAGTAACCAGAGGCTGTCAGTGACTACTGCAGTACCTGGGTAAGTTCTAAATAAATTGCTAAACCACGGCAAGACAGAATGCTCCTTACTGCCAGGCAGCACAGCATTGAACCTGTCTGAAGCTTCTTCACACAGTAAACCCTACATGCTACAGTTTGATGTAATGTGATTTCACACTTCATGCAATGGCATTACTGAGATTAAAATATGCAGTTCCCAACTGGCTTTTGCTTATGAGAAGAAACAATCACCCTGGAGTGATGACTAGTTTGGGGTCAACCATCACCACTTATGTCTCTGAGGGATATTATGGTATAATTGCTATAACACACTCATAAGACTGTTGCAACTCTACGAGTAGAAAGAAGTGTTGCTTTTGCAGGGCTAAAAGAGACTCATCCCACGTAAAAAAGGTGCAGAACTTAAAATGCACTTAAGCAATAAGCACACATACTCAAGCAGGTCAGAGGCTCTCCGATGTAAGGAGAAATAAACGCCTACCAGAAAGTTTTCCTATTAATAAATATATATTTTAAAAAATCAAAAGCCTGCTCCAGCTTAGACAAATATTTGTGGTGTTTCCAGACTGAACGGCTGGCTTATATACTGACATCGTTCCAGAGACATTTTAGTGCCATTATTTGTAAACATTTCTGAACAAATTTGCGAAGTGCTGAATAGAAGTAAATGATTGGTATATTACCCAAAGCATCTTCGTGGCAAAAAGAAAATGCACAGTCTTTCCTCTACCACTGTTTCAAGTGGTCTCAGGGTTTGCCTAGACACTGCAGGAAAGTAATGTCTTCTGACTTCTGCATGCCCCTCAGGACATCTGTTGTGCTACAGACAAGAGGTGATTTTGCTGGTGAGCATTTTCAGTGTCAAATCACTGATACAGCCAGACAGTTGATAGTGCAGCACTTTGAAAGCACATTCCTTCCCATCCCTTAAAAGTTTGCATTAATTAGTGATTATTAGTATTAATTACAGGACATTACAGACTGTTATCATTTTAGATGATGGTTAGTAACAACGTTACATTCTTTCTGTTTTGTTCTTTTTAATTATCACTGTTAGAGTTTCAGAGCTGGATGGTGCCCCCTGTAAAAGGCTGTTAGAAGCAGGGGAGCTGCCTGGGGCAGCAGAGCTGAGGGCAGCTTCCTTGGCTCCAATCACCCTGTCAGTCTCATCGGTTTGGATTGGGGTTGACATGTACAAGGGGAAAGGGTGCTGTTTACTCCTCCTTTAAGTTGCTCTCTGGATACTTGCTTGTAAGCATTTCTGTAACTCTCACCCACTGAGCAGGATTTCTTCATATGTTATACGGCTGTGCAGATTCAAGGAAGAAACTTTACTCCTCCCTCTAACCTGCATGGCTGAGCTAGGCATGAGACATATGAGCCCTAAGTTAACTGGTTATTAAGAAGAACTTAAAATGTTCCCTTTTCCAGAGTGAATACCGGGCAGCGTGAACTGTACAATGAGACATATTTGTACAGAGCCTGGTATAACAGTAGCACAGTGACTCACATCTGCTGGGAGCTCTCCTGATAAGTAACAGAACCGTACCATCAGACACAGGAGTGCACCTTACAGGCACAGACTACATCCTGTTCCAGTGCCTGCTGGTTACTTTAAATATAAACCAGTTTTCTTCATGCAGTTTACAGATCACGTCTAAAATAAGATTCCCATTTCACATCTAAAGTACGTTTCTAGATGCTTTCCTGAATCTCTTAAAAACAATTGCATATGTAATTTTGAAATAGCCACAATTCCAGAACAGAAAAGTGAAGGCATCCCACAATTAGACTTGCTTCTATCCCACAGCATCAGTTAAGGTGAGCAGCACACAAGACAACTTGTAACTTTACTGTTCTAGCTTTCCATACGCTTCTCTACATGGCCAAAAACTTGTCACAAACCTGACTTTTTTTTTTAAATTCTTGGCTGTATGTGAGTTTAATAAGTAATGTAAATTGGGCACGCAGGTGACCTTGAGCCAAGTTCCTCCGAGAGGAGCTGTAGCAGTGGTATATAGGAAGAAAAATTGTTCTTGGTCTAGAAGAAGGTACAAATAATTCACAAGAAAATGGGGCATTTGGAGTCGCTGTGAACGGGACCAGCTGTGATTGATCCAGTAGGATCCAGCTAATCCAGTATCTTATTAGCAGTGACAAGAATTCACAGAAATATCAAAAAACTTATCATCACTAAAACCAAATGACCTGTGGAAGCAGAAAGATTAATCAATCAGACTGCTTCCCAAATAAAAGTCACTGGCTTTTTACGTGGGCTCTCTTTCATCTTTCTGCCCATTTGAGTTCCTGATAAATTAAAATTGTGACACCAAAAGATACGTCTCATACCTGCAGTGACCAGAGGTGTCCCAGTGCTCTCCTGAATTTAGCTGCTCTTTCAAGGTCCCTGAAGAAAAAAAAGAGAAAAAAAATTCTAAAAATTAACTGGAGCATGATTCTGAAAAAAGACTGAGTGGTGGGGCTCAGGGCACCCCACACAGTCTATGATGGGAGGAGGAAAAGAGGTGCCTTTTTATATGACCTCTTCAACAGTCCTTCCTTCAGCAGGCAAGGATAGTCAGCAACATCATTAAGAAGTAGTAAGACAGCAGAGCAACATCACAAGCAGTATCAAGTATTTTCCATGCCAGTCCACAAAATAAGCATAGGACCAACTCTAGTCCAAAATTCATTGTGTTGTAGCTATGTCACAGGCCATTTAGACAGCATTTTCAGAACAGTAAAATTTCTTGCTTGATCTTCTCCATTAGTGCTATGCGGTCAGATAAGAGTCCAAGATCTAGACTGAATGTAACAACTGGGCTAACAGCAGCCAAGGACTATGTTTCAGAGTGCTATGCGAGATTTCCTGGCTTTTAACCAAGATCATGTTAATCCATGGAGTTAGAGAAACTCAGTATTGTCCATCTGGTTATCAGTTCTCCCTGACAGATCTTACTCGTGGTTGCAGTATTGCTGATACATCACACATTTGCACCATGACATCCCAACGGTGGTCACTTAAATCACTATTAGGTCTCACAGAAAATAATTTCTCTCTGAGTGGGGCATTGACATTTCCTTGTTAAAGACTCTCACCCTTAGGGGAGTTTCTATCACCAGAGCTATTAACAGTGATCTGGATCTAAATACTGTACTGTATTATCTGTATCCAGATGGCATAAAAATGGAAATTTCTATAAGATTCAGTCTTGACCTTTGGATGAAAACCATTCTTTCCCTAGTTACTGCCCGAGGTACTCTGAGGTGTTTCTCTTCAAGCATAAAAGCAAAATGGTGATTTATGATTAACATAAGAGAAAAATAGCTTGCCTGCAAGTTTATGACAGGCTAAGTCTATTTCTATGCCATTATTCTAATAAATCATGATGTTGCTACCTACTCATCCTTTCATGGGTAACATATCTGGGTGTTGCTCCTGCACGCATGTTTCATTCTCCTCTCCCTAATTTTTTCTACATATATATATATATATATAAAAGTGTGTAATGCGTATTTTATATGAAACACTCCATACATTCTACAGTTCTAAAATGCATATGCAGTAGTAAAGCAAACCCCTTTGTGGTTAAAATATTTTATCTTTGATTTAGAGGTAAAGCTTCTGTTGCATATTTAGAACAATTTGCTAAGAAGGTAAAACTCATCCTTCTTTGAAATGACAGCACAAAGCATACGTGTCACTTTGTTACTACTTCAATACTCTTTTTTAAGGGCTAACCAGTAGCACAGGTTTACAGCAGTTCTCTGCACAGGGTAAAACTGGCAAGGACCTCTTATGAATGCAGGTATGCCTTTCTTGTAACCCCCAGTCTTGCTGTCTCAGGCTGTGTTTTAATTTCCCTGGTGGGCTGAGTTGCAAGTGAATTTGGCTTGAAGGAGTGACTAGGAGAATATAAATATGAATAAGGTCGTATTCTTTTGGTAAGTGGAGCCATCTGTTGCCACATCTAGAAAAATACGTGTTTGTATGGAATTCTGTTGATGATGTTACAAAACATAGCCTCATCCGCTTCATTTGGCGACATGCAATACTATAATTCAAGTTTAATACACACATTGTCTGGATTGGATTTGGAGGGGGGGATAGGATTTTTGGGGAGGGGAAAAGGGGATTCTTGCGTATTGCTGCACATCATGAGCTTGTTCCAGCTCCCACTGAAATTTCTATAAGTCTTGTCATAAGTTCCAGCAGCTGTACTTCAGTCAATATTAGAGTACAAAATTGCATTCCATTACAAGGAAAACTCCTATCATATGTATGCAACAGGAGTTTTCCTTGCAAGAAGACTATAGGCCAGTCTTATGCTGATGTTGTCACTGTTGTAGCTATATCAAAGTTATGCGTATGCCATTAGTCATATCTGCAGGCACCATACAAGACTCAGTATGCACCACTGTACAATAGGAGTCAAATTCTGAAGCTCTTGCTCAAGATAAATCTTTTAACAAATCCAATGCATTTTGGGGGTAAGGTAACCATCTGGTTTTTGCAATTTATCCTTAGCAAAATAACAAAGCATATGCTAAAATCCCAAAGCCTGTTCTTATAGTTAAATATTTAATTTTGCCTTGTTGGATAGAACGTGCATGCTTTATATGTTGTTGAAGTCACAGTCCTGGAGACAGAGATCATCTAACTAAAGAAAAGTAACATGGTTTTATTACTTCAGATACCTTGCACGGGTAACTGTATATGAAGTCTTAATAACAACCACTGTATGATGAAATCACCTTTTTTTTTTCTTTTGAAGCCATAACAAGTGTTCATTTACTAAAGGAAATTCAAATGTATAAAAATATGGCCTGTTATATTTGAACTAATTCCATTGTATGATGGCTTATGCTTGTTGTTTTCTATCCATTTTATTCATTTAGGTCCAAGCCAGTTGTAACTCAGTTAATTTTCTCACTACTGAATTCTCCCAAACATCATCTTCCATTTGATATCATCATGACTCTATGACTGTGATTATCTAGCAGTAAAAAACAAATTTTGATTAACCATTGTAGATAAGAGAAACAAATTCAAATGTAAGTTGTTTTCCGACATCCCTTCATTTTATTGAAGAGAAGCATGTGAATTCAATTAAATGTATTTAGTCCATTTATCTAATGAATGTGATTCTCAAAGATTATTTGATATATGTGATAATACATAATCAATATAGCCTGCAAGAGCCAGTCAAAGCTCTATACAACACAATCCTGGAGGTCACAGGGATATGCAAGTGTTCATTTGATTTGGTTTAGCTTTTAATGATGTACATCAGCACATCAGCACAGAGTTATCTTGAAGTTGTCTTCACCAGAAAATGTTTTCGGAGCACTGAAAATAACATCGATGACTTCTGTTGGATTCAGCAGCTGCTGTGTTTAAGTAAAAGTTGGTTTAATTAGAAAGCTGGATAAGAAATTGAAACAAGCCACATCCTTACTAGGAACAACATCTAATATTTAGTACACTTTTCAAAAACCTAGATGCAACAGAGTTTGAAAAGATTGAAAGAAATTCTTGTCTCCTTTTTTAGAAATGGGGGAAGATGGCATTAAGAGAGCTTATACCAACTCTTTCAATCTCGTATGGAGAGTTAATAACAAATCTGGAGATTTACTATCAAACTTAAGACTATGTTATCTACTAAGTGATTCTTGCAAGAGCTAGCTGATTCTTCTCAGCAGGGCTACAGTTTTACAATGGGTTACTTAGCTGACCTGTTTAAACACATCAGCTTTGTTCCTTTCCTCTTCTTTATTTTCATGACACCATTTTAGAGCCTCACCCTTCTTCATTGCTCGGAAAAATAATAATTAAAAAAAAATCAAAAAAAAATCAAAAAAGTGCCTTTTGTGAAGCCAAATTTTTGGTAGAACAGAAATTTGTCAGACATGAAGTACCTGCAAGATTACAAATCCAGACAACACGTTCTGCTGGACCGTATTAAATAAAGACATTTGCCAAAAAGGTGGAGTAGACTGATGTAGTGTCAACCTCATTAATGTTGGGGTAGCACTGAAGATGGATATCGTCATGTTCAACCTTGTATTAGCAGCATCCATTATTCAATAAATTATTAAATTAATAGACAGACGGTAACAATGGCCGTGTGTCCTCATTAATTAATTAATGAGAAGGAACTCAACTCATGGTCATCTTATGTCTATAGATTTAATAATTTATAGAATAATAATTTATTGATTCCCCACTATTTCTACAGGAGATAGAATTCTATTTCAATAACCATCCATTCTAGTCGGAAGCTGTTATTACCAGGCACTCCGGTGGCTATACATGCACTAATTGCAAGATGGACTAATCCTTCTGCAACTCCATTCTAAATGCTGGGACTGGAACACATTACAAAAAAAAAAAAAAAAAAACCAAAAAAAAAAAAAACAGAAAACCACCCAATACTGAAATAGCCTTACAGCAGCACAGTCACAAAATTGACCTCTAAAGAAATGAATGGATGAAGGGAGTAAATGGTGTTATGTTTCATTAGTTCGAACAGAACTCATTTGGCTCTTGTTGATTAATTGAGCTTTTCTAATTGAATAAAGTGCAGATTTTTAAAAAATATATTTTTGATAGGCATTATCGAAAGTGGAATAAAAGCTCTTTTCTAATTAAAAATATTCTTTTTATATTCAATCCTGTGGCTTACATTGCAATATATTTTGATATGGCATCAAATACGCAAATTGGGAAATATTCAGCGCAATTATTCATATATAATAGCCATTTTCCTACTTCTGAATTTTATTATTCAAGTTATGATAAGTTCTCAGAAGACAAATGACACCTCTCCAATCTTTCACTTTACAGAGAAATCTGAAAAGCTAGTTAAAATTTATGATGTTTTTGATTTAATTATACATTTTGGCTGAACTATTTTGGGGTGTATAAAATGATAAGATTTTGCTGGTTGCCAGTTTCGGGCTACTCGTATGAATCTGTAGGGACAAGATGGGCTGCAGAAGTGAATGAAAAAGTTGGTTTTCTGTCCAAAGATACAGTACATCCAGAAATAACATTCAAAGCATGTCTCTGAATTGAAGTTTCCTCAGAAAGAGGATTCCAACTCATTCTGAAACTTTCAAAAATGAGAAAAACCATTCCTCCAAAGAAGGAAGGAAGGACGGGTCAGGGCTGTATAATATTTGGGGGACAGGTGTAGGACTAACAAGGGAAGAGAAGAATGGCACAGCTAAGGGATACCAAATGAGACATTCTAGTTTAGACTGACCCTTCCTATTCTTCCCCTTGAGGTGGTTAATGAAAACTTTGGTGGATTTTATAACAAACTTAGGTCCTGGCCTGAATAATTTGGAGTGGTCCATTAACAGGTAGACTTAGGTGTTAAGCAATGCAGGCCAGTTAGAAAGCAGCCAGCGATAGAAGCAGCCTTATTATGTTTCTCTTCACTGCAACTCATTTCTGAACAACAAATGCTGCTACAGCTGAAGTAAACTACAGAAAACTCCACAAATAGAGCAGTTAAAAGCTCAGCAGTTAAAAGCTCAACAGTAAAACCGAAACTCTCCAGAAGCATGGAAGGCAAGTGAAAAAGATTTAAACGTTACTTCTCTCTTTGTCTGCAAGCCGTGGGTGAAAACAGAAAAGAAAAGGGAGTGGTGTTATTTCTGACAACAGTTGACTCTGAAGCACTTGATGATTTTAATAGTTTTCAGTTAACTTGGCAGAAGAAGCTATATTGAAACTGTATTACAGAAATTTGGAGAGAACTGCGTTCCATGTAAAAGGAAAGGTGAGAGAGATACATGTTTTTAAATGGAAAATACAAAAAGTACAGAAGCCTATCCTGCAATTTTGCAGGTTTTAACTGAGCTCTTTATGAGAAACTCAGTTGCTGTTGGGATGGATCTGAGATAAAAAACTCAGACGTGCTGGAAGACCCAGAATCAGGTTTTGGCACAGCCAACTGAAATTAGGTTTGTAATAGCAGCCATTTAAAATGAACTGAAGTTTCTGTATTAGTCTAGTCACAGTGCTCTGACACAAAGTTTTGACACTGTCACAATGACGGACAACTCAAAATAGTACAGGGAAAACATCCTAAGGAAGAAAGACATTGAGAGCTTTTGCCAAAAAAACTCTCTCCCACAGCCCATGAATGGTGATCAGTGGCAAAGAAGAGAAGCCAAGGCAATACTACACATTTAGGAGAAAAAAACCCCACCCCACCATACAACTGCAATAAATAATAAAGCTTTTCAACTGGTCGAGAAATAGCACGGTATGCAAACAATGGACCAAGTGGATGAGGTAGCTGGAGACTTACACAACAGCTGTTCACAGGAGCAAAGAAAATGGTTCAGTAGAAGATGAATAACCAATAAGGCCTCTGTTAATTTTAAATCAAGAACCGTTTCCGATGTAATTCATGTGGCAAATGAAAAAGTGTTTGCAAAAGCTACAGGTGGGAAGCAATGAGCATGTAGGAGAGGGAGATGATCTTACCTCCATGAATCAGTAGGTGAACAAAGCAGAAGGGTATATAAGAAGCACCATCCCACTCCCCTAGACAAAACCAGAAGTGAATATATCCAATATTTGGCTATACAGTATCATGTCTTCCATCTCAGCAGGGGAGTTAAGCATTGCCTGGAAGGCTACCCAAAACCCATCAGAATTTTAAGGTCCTATTTCCCATAACTGGGAAGCCCTCTTCAGAACAGAGGAGGAAATTCCCAGCTTTCCAGGTCTCTAGGAGAATTCATTTATATTGAAAGTCCCAAATAAGTGGAAAAGTAATTAAAAATTTGATCACACACTGGCTTGATAGTTTCCCCCTCAGACTTCATTAACAATTTTAATGTTTTGTACTTAGTAGGTTTGATTTTATTGAGAGGCAGCTAACTTTTATTGAATGGTATACTGAAGAAAACATGCTAAGTTTAGAAGGATATGAAATGAATTTGCAAGGATTTTGTGTTAAGCAAAACACTGGTAGCACCAGGGAAAAAACCAACAAAACCAAACTGAAAAAAAAAAATGAACAAAAGTAGGTGTAGATTTGTTGCTAGTGTTGATTGAGAAAAAAACTCAACACCCACCCACCCCCATAGCTCCCAACTCCTCCATCCTCTAAGAAAAAAAAACAACAAAAAAAACCCCAGCAAAACTAAGCAACAGCTAAAAAGAAAAAAAATGCTCAACCAGCTAGCCAAATAAACAGTTCAAGAGTTTCCCTGGAGTAATATTGTCCCTCTCTGCAAAGAGGTAGATGTTACAGATAAAGAAATAATTGTGCATCTCAGATCTACTTTCACTATTATTGCTACGACTTATCTCCACAACATCTTACCACAGCACACAGTTTAATGAGCATGAATTTATGCAGAATGAAGGTTTAGACATGTCACCGCAGCTATCCACTATTACCCATCTGAAGTATTGACAGAAAACAGTTTCAAAATGTATGAGAGTTTCGTAAAAAGACTGCAGAAGGCAAACTCTACCATATATTTAGGTCACACAATTGCAGAGAAATAATAAAGGGCAGGTTGGCCTCTGCTGACATTCTCTTCCCCAAAATGGCTTGTGTTAGATGTTCACATCACAGTCCCTAAAGATATGAAACAGAAAATACCTAGAAAAAAATCCCAGTTGGATTTGGGGTCCCAGAAATGGCCACAGTTTTCTCAGCAATATTATAAAGAGCAATGGTCAGAAACAGAAGTGGAAGTAAAAGAGAAGCCTGTGGGAGTTGTGAGATTTTCATCCCAGCCCTACAGTAGCAAAAAGACATTTTTTCCAAATTCCAATGACAGATGAAAATGGACAAAGAGCAGACTTGTCCTAGGCAAACAGCAACCACAGCAGGCTGGGCCAGCTGAATCCCAGGACACAGCAGACCCTAAAAGAATAGTCTTAATGCTTCTTGACAGTACCATAAGTAGGATTTTAAGAGAGACTCACAAGCCTGCAAAAGCACACAGAATCCCAGAAAATAATCAAACTTTCATCATGAGTTTGACAAATACAGAGGTTACAAGCATCAGAAATTCTGTATCATGTTGTGTTTGGCTAGGAAAGGAAAACTCACATTTTTAGGAATATGCTAGTTAGAAAGACGGATGTGCAGACCCGGGTGGCACTACAACGTATGGTGAGAAAGCTGATCTGAATTAAGCTGGCTTCTGTGAGAGGCACCACTAGAGCTTTGGGCTCCATTTCAGGAAAATATAGTACTTCAATTTACTTCTGGTGAAGAAACCACTTCAAGACATGCTTAATAATAAGTGATTAGTCCTAATTACTTCAAATCAACTTAAAGCAAAATTTAAATAATTTCTGGCTTAAGAATAGAGAAAAAAACACTGTCAAAAATCTTTATATGTGCAGAGCATCATACATGTTCAAGTAGCAGAGTAACAGCACCTCAGTTTTTCTTTTCTCTTGGTGTGTCACTCCCTTTAACAGCTGTTAATGTACACAGTAATTGCTAGAGGTGAATATTTTGACTTCTTTCTCCTTTTTCTGTTTTTTTTGTTGTTGTTGTTCTGAGCATCCATATCACTATTGGACACACAAATTTAGAGTTTTAAGGAAAAAGAAACGTGCTCAGAACTGTTTAAAGGACATTTAAATTAGGTTTAAGTGTGTAATACTCTAGTGCTTACCAAATTAAAACGTTGTTACTTAAAGCTGTTAGCAATAACATGACATAAACTTACACAAGTTATGAAGTATTCAGCAAGTTTTTTTAAGGAAAAAAACTAATATAAAAAGCAAATGAATTAACTTTCCTTGTAAGTAGTGGTGTACATCCTGTATTATTAAGTATGCAATTACTGTGTAATGCGCCACAGCTGTAAAATATTTAAACTGTTTTTCACTAATTTTAGTTTGGCAAAACTGCAAGATTTCTGATAATTCTAGCATTGTTAACATGACAGGGTAATTCTCCAACAGACGTTTGGAAAAGACCATCATACAATTATCAGAAAGTTTTCTTCTCTTCATGATGAGAAGGGTAAAATTTCCAAAAGTGCTAGTTAGAAATATAAATCCTACTTTGAAAGACAGGTTAGCTCCTAGTAAGGTTACACTGATGCTCAAAAGCTTCTTTCATGACCAACAAATTCACTTAACATTTTCTCTCAACTCCATCGCCATGTTTCAGTGGTCAACCCCTTCTGCATGTCTCAAGTAACAGTTTCTACAGCGGATTCATCAGAGAAGCTCACGCACGCAAGCCTCAGCTGCTCCTGCGAGCTCATCCATTTGAGCGCCAACTCGACTTTCAGTCTTGGTTTAAGTCAAGAAGCCATTGAACAAAGTAGTGTACACTCCTTGCTCTAACTACATGGGCCATTGACCTTCAGCAGAGGAGAGTCAACGAGAGGCTGGAGGGCAGTAATGACTTAAACAGCCACAGCAAGGTTTACCCTAAGTGTCTGCACTGCTTTCACCATGCCACAATTGCTTTACCAGCAAAAGAATGCCAATAGATGTCCTTAGTGTGGATGTCAGTTTAGTGACCAGCCCGTGTATCACTGCGGATTTCTCCCCAGCAGAATGAAATAAATTGCCCCGATTTTGCCAGTGTGAAGTTATTTACATAATTTTATTTTAAGTTGACACTTTTGCTACCACCAGTGTGTGGGAGGGGGGAGAGGCGATTCTCCTCCCTCTTGGTAGGTACCACTATTCCAGAAGAATGGTGCAGTGCTAATATTGCTAAACTGGGATGAAGGGATATAACCTCTGTTCTGTGAGGGTAAACAGGAGGAACAAGCTCTTGCTGAACACCATACCACCCTCTCCATGCAAGGGCATACACACTGGGTACAAGAAAGGCTCATCTCAGGTCATTTTGAACACTGGTCCTTAGTTACTTTGTACAAAGTTGAAGGACGGAATCTCTCCACCAGCTGCACTGAATACACTCCGAGAGCCGCTTCTCAGACAAAATCTAGCAGAAGACATGGACAACTTTTGCTAAACAAGGAATGTTTTTAAGTGAAATTCTTAAAGCAGAGGTGGCAAATAACTGAAAGTTCACTAGCAATTTTGTTTGGATTTCTCAGCAGTATAATCCAGCTCCTAGTTTGAAAAAGCAAGCTGTGAAACAAAGACAACGCACCATTATTTTGCTCTGATTGTACAAGCACACGTAACACCATAAATTTCAGCCAGTACTGATCTTTTCCAAGGTTAATGATTTCTTCTATTTCTTCTGTTACAATGACAATACTTACAGTATAGGTCTAATTTCTGCCTGAAACCTGACTTTTTTTCCCTAAAAAAAACAGGTGTGGGAGAAAGAAACAGGTCTAATTCCCTGAACTCTAGCTGTATTCAGTTCCCAGTCAGAAATTAGCTTAAGAGTTTAGACTGTAAGGATTATAAAGGCAACCAACATGAGTATAAACCTCAGAGATGTATAGTGGAGCTCACTCTGAACTAGAAGCACAAAGCTCCACAGATAAGCAAACTACCTTCATGCAAAATGAGGTGTTCCTACATGAGCTGCCTGGTATAGAGCGGCCATGCTTCATATAAGGTCTACAAAAGGGAGGCAAGAAGGGAAACAAATCACA
>JANHGO010002900.1:0-28549 GCA_024606505.1 Aquila spilogaster
TGGCTGTTGAGTCACACTTGATCCATGGTGGATTAAGTCCAGTTCTATGGGTTTGGTTTTATTAGGAAATCTAATTAAGGCACCCCGAGCCCGTGTGCAGGCGGCGGGAGGGGGGGAAACTTGCATGGGCGCGGGGATCCTGCAGCTGAAATAACATGGAGCCAGGGGAGAGCTGCGGGGGGGGTTCACTCTGTGTTGCCATGGAATGGTTTCAGTTTGGTTTATTTTTTTTTCCCCTCTTTTCCCTCCCTTGTATTTTTCCGGAGCAGAAGGGTTGGTGCTTCCTGGGGAAATGCAGAGCCACGGAGGCTTTTTGTGTGCTTTAACAAAACGCGTTTTTCTGCTGTGCCTCGTCTCACTCTCGTTTGTGCATGCAAATATTGAAGCTGGGGGAAATCTGCAGAGGCAGATTTGTTCCGTCAGCCCCCAGCCCTTCTCAGTTCCCTGCGTTTTCGTCTTTCTCTGCATTGTGTCAGAATGCTCCTTTTTGTCTCCACGCTCCTCGCGCAGCAGCCGATGCTCCCAGCATGTAAATCTGTGGATCGATGTGGCACAGGAGCACACCTCCGTGCCCTGATGCTTCCACTGCTGGGCTGCAGCTGCTGCATCTCGGCTCCTGCTTTACTCCATTGCAATTTGACATACCTCCTCCTCCAAAGCTGCCCTTTCCCCTTGGTTTTGGGGAGGCTCAGCAGTTGCAGACAGTCCTGAGCAGCAGCCGATGGGAGCACACTGCATTCCCACCCCAAGGTTTGCTTTCTCTTGGAGTTTGCAAAGCGCTGCAATATAGTTTTGTTGTTGTTGTTGCTGTTTTTTTTAATACGATTCCGAGTCTGCTCGGTGTCCCCAGGAGAGCCAGCAGACAGCAGCTACATGAGCTGGGTGCCTCGCAGCGCAGCAGCACAAAGGAGGAAACAGGAGCAGACAAGGCTGTGTGGGCTGTGCCAGTGCCCAGGGGAAGCACCCTGCGCTCCCAGCCAGCAGCCCCACTGCAGCCAGCCTGGGGCAAAGCCCAGCACGTGAGCGCAGTGCTGGCTGCGGGAGCAGCTGCTCCGGGAGCTCGGGAGCAGGCAGAAGTTTTGCTAGCGTCAGGGCGGTGCAATTGGGCTATTGAACAACTTAAAGCCCCGGGTTCTTGCTCGAGTCCTGGGGAAAACTTTTCTTTTGTGGGTTCTGTGGAAGGAGGAATGAAGGGAAGGATTTGGGATATGTGAGGAGCTGAGCGTGGTGTTTGGGATGGGGATGGCGTGGAGCTTGGTGGCCGGCCATAGTACTTGTGTGGGAGTGGAGCGGCACCTCCGAGCGCAGATGTTTTCAGAGCTGCTCTCTAGATGATGATTTCCAGTTTTATATGGAGATGGTGTTCCGATTTTGGAGGCTATGGAGGCTTCATTAGAATGGTTGCAGGTCCCCTGCCAGGTGCCCGGAGCACCCCTGTTCTAGCAGCCAGCAAACCCTGCGGCCCAGGGACCCTGCGTGGGAAGCCAGGTGAAGAGGATGCAGCAGTCAGGTTGGGCAAATAATGACTGCAGGAGAGTGCAGTGTGCAGAGGATGTGAAGGGTCCTCAGAGGGAGGAGGGCTGCTGAAAGCAAGGAGTAATTGTTAATCTGAGAAGTGTGTTACACAGAGGCTGCCCCAAGGAAAAGAGCAGAAACTCCGTTCAGTGGTGAGAAGGCTGCAGTGGTGCTGCTGTGTGGTGGGGTCCTGCCCCCGTGATCCCTGCAAGCAGCCCTGTCTGGGTGGGCAGGGGTTTGTGAAGCTAACGGAGCCAAAACCCCTTTGGGATGGGGCAGCCGGGGTTCTCTGGCTTGTTTGGCTCTGATTTTTTACGGTTTGGAGAAAAAAGCCCAAGATCTGTGTGTGTACGATGTTTATAGGATGTCTGGGTAGCTGGATGGAGTCGTTTGAGGATTGGTGTGTGTGTAAGAGGTTTAAGGCAGCGCTGGCTGGTGTCTTACACCTGAACTTGAGGTGGTCGTAATCTGTTGCTGCTCGAGTTTGTTCCCCATAACAGAGGAGCTGACTTACAGTACTGTGATGTTCCAAGCTTCCCTTTATGGCAGTGAGCCCTTCTGTGTGGGGTTGCTGTCAGCAGCTCGCTGTGAGACAGGCTCAGACACAGCATGGTCCCTGGGGCAGCAGCATCGCAGCTTGCCAGGAGCCCTTAAACTTTTCTGCTGTGGAGCTTTAATTCAGGCGGCATCCTGGGGACAGCTGGTGATGGGAGCAGCACAAACCTTGGTCCGGGAGCGGGAGGTGCCGCTCTCATCGCTGCGGTGCAGGACGGAGGTTTGGGCTCAGCCCCTGAGCCTGATGCTACTCTGTCACCAAACCTCGGCCTTCCCAGTGCTTTGTGCGTCGGCCGCAGGCGTGCACGAGGACAATGGCGATTCGAGAGGTCTCAAAGCGTTTTAAAGTGTAACTGCAGTGGCTTTGTTCGGGTTTGTACGGTGGCGTTTTTACAGCGGAGCTGGATGTTTGTGGAGGAGCTCCCTGGGCTCACTGCTGGCGAGGGGTGAACCTCCCGCGCAATACCCGCACGCTGTGACCCGGCCATGGCCGCCCAAGGGACTGCAAAACCAAACCAGCGCCGCGTGTCGGTGCAGCCCCGCGCTGGGCTCTCCGCAGAGGAGCGGGTCGAGGCGCGGTGCAGGCCGGCAGCCCGACCTGTTGCTGTGCGCGGGGTGGAACAGATGTGCGGCGCGGTGCCGCGTGCCGGCCGTGCTGCAGCACCAGGTGCAGCCATTGTTCCCGCCGGGGCCATTCACCGCTCTCGGCGGCTGCGCCCCGCGCGCTCCCGCATTGTTTCCCAAGGAAATTAGCATTAAAAACCCATCCGAAACCCCCACGTCCCTCAACTGCAGGTGACTGTTATTGGCCCCAGCTGCCACCCTTGTGCTTGATTACTTCCATATGGGGTTGTGGCAAGAAGTGGGATCCACTCATTGATTATTTTTCTTTATTCCCCCCACCCCACACGCGCACTTCAGCACTCCCAAAGAACAATGCCCTGAAATCTATTAAGCCCCGGACGGGCTCTGCATCCCGACCACCGTTACCGCCGCGATGACCACTTTACAAGCAGAGCTAATTACACCCTCTCCTGCCTCCTTCCTTTCCTCACCCCCACCCCATAAATGTAAAATAGCCGGAGGGCGCTTGGCAGTAAATTAAATCTTTGCAGTGTCCTGAGAGGAGGTTCCGTGCTCGCAGGAAGGAGTCTGCTGCTCTTGGATGTTTGTTGGGGTTTTTATTGTTAACCGGAAAATGGGAAAGTCGTCTCCCTGGCACACTGTTGTGCCACTGCTGTTAAGCAGACCGGGATGGGCTGGGGGGAAAAAAGAACACAAAAAAAGAACAGGTTGGTTGTTAATTTGGTGTGTGCAGAGGAGCCAGAGGGAAACTGTGTGCAAATAGAGGTTTCAGAGTGCTGAGAACGGGGTGGCTTTCTCCCAGCGTGGCTCATGAGGAGGGCAGCAGGCTGCACCCAAACCCCAAATCCCTCCTGGGTTTGTCCCCAGCAGAGCAGCACAGAGCGCTGTGGGGCTGTCTCTCTCGCTGCCGTCCTGCGATTCAGGGATAGATCTGCTCCTGTGGAGCATCTCCAGCAAGGGCCAAGGCGGGAGCCCATCCTAGAGAACAGCCCACCAGCCCTGAGCTGCCCTGGGACAGGCAGGGATGGGTGAGCACAGCTGGCTCTGCGGTATTGGAGCCATCGGGCACAGCATCCCCACGTGTTTTCCTGCCCTGATGACGCAGGTGACCAAGTCTGGTGAGTCTGGAGGGAAGCTGGGCTGTGTGCTTCTGTGCAGTGCTGCTGGCTTTCCCATAGGATGCACCTCTGGCCTCCCAGAAGGAGTTTGCAGAGCTGCAGTAGATGGGCTTTGTGCTGGGGGCTGCTGGCCCAGCAGCTCATTGAGGTAATGATGTACTCCCATAGATTTGTGCCCAGCATAGCACTGGGGTGACATTCTCCAAAGCACCCACGAATGAAGTGCTGTGTGTTGCCACCCAGGGCTGCAGGATGGCTGGAGAATAAAGCTCTGTAAGCTTCAGCCATCACACCTCAGAAGGCTGTTTCCTAGATAATCATTGGGTTTCCTGGATAAACCCTGTCTTTGCCTGCTCCAGGTGTGCCTGCTTCCCTCTGGCGATGCCCAGAGCAGGGAATTCCTGCAGAGCCCTTGCTGAAACACAGGGTTGTGTCCCAGCCGTGGTCTGTCAACTTTCCACATTGGAGCAAAAGGAGGTACTGGTTTTACTTTTCTTCTCCATTTTTTTTTCTTCCAGATTACAGTCAGTCCTTAGAATACAGCTCCAGCAGTGGCAAAACCCTGTTGGGATGCTCATGTCTCTAGACTTGCTTTCTTTTCCCAAGTCAGGGAAGGGAAAGCTCATTTCCCTCATCTGCACACTGGAAGATGTGTTATGAACAGAGAAATCCCTTTAGTTCTGCTAACGCAGCACTGTGGGGCAAAGTGTCCCTCTTGTGCTGTCGGTTGGGCACTTCTACAGCTCCTCCCTACGAGTGAGTACCAGGTGAGGGCTCGGCAGGACAGCTGCGGGATGGCTGGAGCCGGACAGCAACCTCACGTGGTACACTGAGCAGTTCTTCTCAGCCTTGTTTTAAATCCTTCAAAGTCAAATCTCAAACTTCGGGGGTTTCTTCTCCCTAATTAAATTAGCAGGCCATATGGTGTTTACTGTGAGTGCCTGCAATATGGAAGGAGCTGCCTCCTGGATCACTTTCTTTTTCAGAAGCTGCTGCTTTACCTGATGTCACTGTTCTGAAATGTTCTTTTCAGCAGCAGGCAGGAGGGGTCACTTTGGCCCCTCGCGCTGTTGGTGTCACCTTTGGAGCTGGGGGTGGGCTGAGCTGGGATGTTTCCTGCTCCTGCAGACCCCTCTGTCTTCTCCCCACGTCCATGCTGCTCATGGCAGCGTGCAGGACATAGCTGGGTTTTGTGCATTTTCCCGTGCAGGTGACAATTGCTTTAATGATCTCAGAGCTGAGGAGTGTGGAAAACAACTCAAGGTTAGGGGGAGGCTGGTATTGCTTTAACGAGGGTTACTGCTATTTATTGAGGCTACCATTGCTGTCTCAGAAATGTGTAAAACTGAAAGTTTTGGAGTTCTGCTCTTCGTTAATGGAGTGTTTAAAAGTGGTTACTTTGCTGGTGGAGCTTTTATCCGTATGTGAAATCTGGAGGAGGAAATAAAGACTCGAGGAAGTCAGTCACTGGTCTGTTATGGACCGTTGCGTTTAGGTGAGGACCAAAGCGGGGTAGGAGTCTCCAAACCTACAGGAATGAAGGAATGAAATCTGAGTTTGCTGCCTGTGTTCAGCTGCTCCAGCTCCATTAGTAGGGTTTTGCTAAGCGTTATTTCTGTGTTCAAGTGAACTTCACTGTGAGCACATCCTGCAGTGCTGGATGTTAACCTTTCTCTGCAGTCTTACTGATGGATCTCTCCTGCAGGGCTCGGTGTTAGTGGGGGCTGGGTTACCCTTTGGCTTCAGCCATACTCGGTTCATTCTGGGGTACCTGAGCCCCCAAACAGACCCGTGTGCGCCTGCTGAGAGCTGCCATGTTAGTATATCCCCGCAATATGTGCTCCAAGGGTGCTTCTTTGCAGAAGAGCCTCTCTAAAGATAGCATCTCCGAGTTCTGTGTTGTCAGCCAGGGACACTTGATCTAAAAAACAACATTGGATACACAGACAAGGTTTGCAAGTGCCATCTGGATGCTGGGAGCTGAGCTAGGTTGTCTCTGTTCTGCATAAACTCACTGGAGAGGAAAAAAAAGTCCATGCAGGCAGATGGATTCCTCAGATCACCTGAGCAGAGTGGTTTGTTCCCCTCGGTGACACCGCTGTGAGCCCGTGCTGCTGCTGTGTGTCCCCGGGTGCTGGCATGGTCCTGGAGCTCAGCGGCTGCGGTGCTTCCCCAGGTACAGGGAGAAACCCAGCAGCAGACAGTTTAAATTGCTTTGGGCCAGTGATATTTTGGTCTGTTTTGGATAGATGAAAATAATCTGTTCTCCCATTGCCAGGCAGGACCTGGCATTGAGGAGGGCCCGGCAGAAGAGGCCATATTTTTCAGAAGTGAGCATGCAGGACACATGGATGTCCTTGGCTTAAGCAGAAATCCACCAGCACGGAGCACTGCAGTGGGAACCTGGAGAACACTGAGTACAGCCCTGGGCTGCGCAGCCCCTTCTGCCCTGCATTCCCAGGCCCAGCGGCCAGCTCAGCTCACATAGGTTATAAGGCATGTCTTACTTCAGGGCCTGTTTCTTGACTTTACAGTTATCCTCTCAGGTGCAAATCTCATTTGCCTAATGGGCTGGTGAGTGTAATTGGAAGGCAGGTGTGCTTACACGTGGTGAGAAGTCTCACCTGTGCCCAGGCACAGATGGGGCTCTGCCTGCTGCATCGTTAGAGGACATTTATAGGCACTGTGTCACAGCCTTCCCTGTGACCGAGGGAGGAAGGATAACAGCAGTTTAAAATAAACTTGGGGACTTGCTTGAGGGTTTTTGCTTGTTGGTTTTGAGGTGGAGTCGCTCATTCCCAGCGTGCAGTGCTGGTGGCCGTGCTTCTCGTTTAACCAGCAGCACTGCGGTGCAGGGAGCCCAGGTTTGCTCCATGCTGGCTGTTGTGTAGATTGGCTTGTAATGATGGGAACCAAGTCACTGAGCAGCAGGGCTATAGGGAGAGGGAGAAAGAGAAGAGAGATGCAATTCTAAACCGTGGTTTTGAAGCTCCTAACTTAAACCATCTTCTGTACATCTTTGATAACAAGGCTTAAAATCCTTAAATCTTCGGTGACTGGATGACTTCCAGTCTGTGATGGGTTTGAATCTATCTTCTTATTTGAAATAAGAGTTTTTCTTCCTCAACCCCCTCCCAGGCTGCCCCCCTTTACCTTCTGTTGGATTCGCTTCCCAGGTGCTCCGAGCTGACCCTGCCATATGTGGGGTGTACATTTCTGTAGGTGTCTGTACGTGCCTCTTTGTTCAGGCGGAGGAGAACAGGGCTGAGAACTCCCCAGCTTACGGAAGAGGCGCATATGGAAAATACAGTTATGGAAAATTGTGCCGTTGCGAAGGTGCCATCTGATCTCAGGGATGCTCGGGTAAAACATGCGTCTGGTGAGGGGTGTCCCTCCTGATCAGGGCTCGTGTTTGCCTCCTGACCTTCCCTCACCGTTTCTGGGCTGTCAGGAGCACAGACCCCGCAGCCCTGCCCTCTGCATGCCCTGCCATGGGCTGCCCATGGGCCTGCCCTGCAGTGTGGGGCTGGGGATACAGGCGGTTCTGGATACCCCTCCTGCTTCAGTCCGCACTTGAGGGTGCAACTGTGAACCTCCAGCTTTGATCTTTGAAGCCCTCCTGGCTGTGAGCCACGTTTCTGTGGTGTGCTGGAGGTCAGAGAGGGTTTCCCTGGCAATTTGCAACCAGGAGCGGCAGGCTGGGCAAGGGGATTTCCTACACGGACACAGCACCCCAAGCAGCCCGTGCTGTGCTGACACCTCTGGGCCAGCTGCTGCTTTGCTCCATCCCCTGTGATGGGTACACGTGTCATGGTGCTTTGACCCCGATCTGGTTCACATGAGGCAGCACGTCTGCAGGTGTTGGAGGTTAAAATGCACCGGCAAGTGCAGCGGGCCCTGCTCGAGGCATTCCTCCAAGGGAACTCCCTGTGTGGCTGTTCCTCAGCCAGCAAGGATGGGGCTGGTGAGGAGCCCATCAGCCAGCGGGCTGCACTGACCTAGAAACAGCAGCTTTGTCAACATCTGCTGTGTTTCGTGCAGAGCTGGCTGGAAAATCACCTCCTCTTCCACAGCTTGGTTTTTCCTACCAAACCAAGCACTGGGGAACCAAACACCGGGTGGGGGAGAGGAAGGGTCGGCAGCCTGGGAGCTCAGAACAGACCGGTTGGGGTTTATTTCTGCTGCCAGCAACGGCCAGGCCGCCATGCGAAGGCTGCAGGGCCGGGCAGAAAGCTGCCTGTGGGACACACGGGCTGTGAGCACTCAGCATCAGCATCTCGTCCTTCTCTGCTCTGTTTAAGAAGGCTGCTTAAATCAGTGGATACATTTCTATTGACCGTTGGAAGCTGCAGAGAGCCCCTCACAGCTAATTAGCAATAAGAGGATGCCAATTAAACACAGCTCCCTGGGCTGTGCTGGCACTTTCCCGTGGCTGCTGTGCTGCAGAGGAGGGCAGTGAGATGGGGCTGAGCTGATGTGTTCCATCTGGAGGGCAGGAGCGGTGGAGCAGGCCGAGCTGATTGTAACGAGGAGTCTTAAAGCCTCTGTGGAGGTAGGAAACACTTGCAGAAGTTGGAGCTTGCTGCAGCTAGTTTTCTCCCTTTTGGGTCAGCGTTTCCAGGTATGGAAGTCACACCTTTATCTGCGCTGCAGCAGGAGGGAACAAAGATTCCCACTCCCAAAATTGCAGTGCTGAGTTGTTCTACGTAACATATGGGATTTTTCATAACACGTTGGTTTTTTTTTTTGCTTTAAACCTTAGCAGATCGTAGCAGAACTTTGTTTTAAAACCGCGCTTTGAAGGCAGTCTGGTCCATTTGGAGAGCTGTGTTTTTCCCAGCTGGGCTCCTACCAGCACACTGCGGGGTGTGTGCGCACAGTGCTGTTGTCCCCCTGCCCTGCAGGCTGGTGCTTTTCTGGGGGGGACTTCTGCTGAAAGCAGCAGCTATGGAATAGGTTCTGAAAGCAGACCTCTGCACGGAGGCTTTTGGGTTTGCTTCAGACGGGGTGATTGGGTTTGCTTCAGGTCGGGGGCAGAGCGGAGGGGAACCACTGCAGATCCCAGCTCGGGCTGCAGGCTGATCTGCGGGGTGGGAGCGCTGACAGGGAGTCACAGAGAGCACCGAAGTGCAGGGCAGATAGCCATCTGCAGTGTGCCGTCAGGAATCAATTGTTAATCTTATTTCCCTTATTAACTGCTTTCTGGACTGGTTGCGAATGATAACATACTTTGCTCTTTCAAGTTCCTCTATCTGAGCGCTGCGCCGAATTGCGATTTAAAGCGAAGCAGCTGTGTGTGGGAGAGGAGGAGATGGCAGAGGAGATGCACGCGTTTATTTTTGATGTACGAAGCGGCGGTCCCAGGCTCGGCGGTTTGCTGCGTGCCGGCAGGCTGTGCACAAGGTGCCGGCCTTCCCTTCCTCCGCAGCCTGCAGGTCGGCAGCGTGGCTGTGCTGCACACCCGGCAACGCGGGGTAAAAGCTGACTTCAGAGCTCTTTCTCCCCCCTAAGGAGGACTCCGTGCCCAGCCCTGTGCTTCCTTGGGCTGCTGCCCCATCCCGGAGCCGGCCTCCCGCCTTCCCCCTCCATCGCTTCCTGATGCGACAGTGCTGCACCAAGGTACGCTGTCGGGTCCTTCCTCGGTTTAGCTCTGAGCGCTGGGAGCTGCCTGGAAGCGGTGCTGGAGCGGCAGCGAGCGGTGGCTGCTGGAAGCCGCGTACCGCATGCAGGCAGCCCCGCACGCAGCCCTCGGAGCTGCAGTGGTGCTCTGCAGATGGCTCGGAGCTGTCGAGGGGAGGGAACGGCGACCTCGGAGCGGAGGAAAGATGTTAATAAAATTTAAATGTAATTCTTCCCATTTCTCGGTGCCTAAATGTGAAAAATATTAGCTTGGTGGAGACTGGAAACAGATGGTGAGCAGTTGGAGCAGATAAGCATGTTATTCAAAATAAACATTCGGCAAAGCTGGGAGGTGGCGAGCCATATTTCACTTCACCCTATTTACACGGGCAGGTCAGGTTATGCGGGTGCTGCCTCTCTTTGCATGCAGATTGCCCGCCAGGAGCTGCAGAGCCAGCTGCGGCACGGTGCGAGTGCGGTGCTTGGGGTGGGACGGAGCTCTGGGGTGTTTTCTCTGTGGGGTTGTGTTAAAGCAGCTCTCCTAGGCCATGGGCAGGGTCCTGCCTGTCTGAGGTGCTGCAGTCCTTTGCTTTGCTCTTTCAGATTTTGGCACCTGGAGAGGCTTTGCTTTATCCTAAAGCTGTGATTTGGTTCCCATTTCAGTGGGAGCCTCTGCTGCTGGGGAGGCTTTGTCTGGCTGAGCTGCTGGTGCTCTGTGGTTGTGTTGTACGTGAGGTGCTAAGGCCAGAGGAAGAAACGTTGCCCCTGGAGCGCAGCTCGTCTCCCAGTGCTGCTGGGCACCCTGTGGCAGGCCACGTCACACGCTGCAGTCTGTGCCTGTCTCCCCAGTATGCTGCTGGTGTGAGAGCTTGGGGCTCAGCCTCGAGGAGTGGCTGCTTCAGCTGGGGCATGGCCTGTGTGTTCTGTAATATATTTTGTACGCTTTCATGTGTACTATGTGGAAGTTGAAGGTGTTGGCTCCAATTAAACCTCTTCTCTCTCTCTGAAACCGTCACCTACCTTTACTCTTCTGGCTCTGAACTGTTGTTCAAAAGGCACCGACTCGGTAACTCACAAACCTCTCATCTAACCTTGAGTGGCCAAAGCTTTGGTGGTATGGTCTCATTGTGACACTGCTCTCTCCTTCCTGCCACGTGCAGAAGTGAAAAGCAAATGGTGATGTGTGCATTGTAGCTGGCTGTGCAGCGCTGTGCTGTGCTCCGCGTGCTTCTCCCTCGCTTCTTCCAGTGTGTTCCCTGTTTTGACTTCTGCAGAAAGCTGCAGCTTTGTAAGCTGGAGTGCCTGAGCCCGGAGAACGGGGCTGTGAGGAAGCGGTTGGGCTCTGTGCAGCTGTTGTCAGCTCCGGTGCAGCAGGTTCCTCCTTCATCCTGAACGCTGGCCGAGGGCATCCCACACCTGCATCAACACCACCTGGGGCTGCCCCCATCCATGCTGTGTGTCCTCAGCCACGGGCTCAGATCTGCTTCCCATCAAGGAGCAGGAAAGGCTTTGCCGTCTGCAGCTGACAGCAGGGCTTAACAGCCTACAGATACTGCCTGTGCTTGTGCGTAGGGCTTGTGGTATGGTGTTAAGTTGTGCGCATATAAATATTATCACAGTAATGTGTATAAAAGCATCCACATGCTGTGCACTTTATCAGTGCTGCTGCTCTCTCCCCGTGCCCTTTGCTCCCTGCAGGCTGGTGGCTCAGCACCTCATCCAGGTCAGGGCTTTGGCATTGCATCGTTCTGTGCAGTGAAATGCAGTGGGGCAGTGCCTGCCCCCCTGGGCTACCCTGGAGCCCTTTCCTGGCTGTATGGGGAGGCACTGCTCGGTTCTCACCTTGCAGTACTTTTCTTTCCTTTTGTTACTTCGTTTTACTGAAGGCATTTTAGTATTAATGTCAGTTCTGAGGGGTTTGAGATGCTCCCTAACTTGAGGCTCTCTTTGCTCGTGCCTTTTCTCAAACCCGCAAGCAGGGAGAGATAACTAAAGCAGCTTCTTTATACAGTTTACAGCGCAAGCAAATGTTAGCCATTCTTCAGAGGTTACCTATCATAACAACACTCTCTTTGCACTAAACACAGTAGCCAGAAGGCTGCTGTAAGGAAAATCACTGAGTGTGGTCTGTCGGGGCAGGCACCCACCCGATGTGCCCCGCTGACAGCATATGGGGCACACTGCACCGGCTCTGTGCCATAGCTGTCCCACTCCAGGCAGAAGCTCTGCAGCATCTGAAAGCTGTGACTCCAAGTGCTGCAGAATCTGCCCCTCAGCCTTCATCAGCTTCCTGAGAATATGGCATTCCTGCACCGAGCCGGGACCAGAACAGCGTCTCCATGCTGAGGTTTCTCTCTGCTCCCGGTGAATCCTCCTCCTGCGTGATGGGAGGATACCAGAAGGAGCGCTCCCATGGGACCGCGGTGCTGCAGCCCCTCCGTGCTTCACATTCACTGTTCCTAGGTGCAAAGTCACTGCATCATCACCAGGTCGGGTTGGTTGGCAGCACGGTGGCGAAAGCATTGTGCTGTAAACGCGCTCCATTCGCATCCTGCGGGTGCTGTTGGAAAAACAGACGCAACATTTGTGAGCGTTTCAAGAAGGGCTGTATGGGAGCACCCAGCGCCCGGGCTGGAACAAGCCTTGCTGATGGAAACCCCATCAGTGTCCCAGGGCAGGCAGGTGTCCTGCTCGACGCTTGGGGTGTTTGGCCATCAGCAAGGATGGCCCTTGGTGGAATGCGACGCAGAGAGCTGCGCTGGTGTTCAGCTCTCAGCCGTGATTCCAGCTGCGCTGGGACCTGCAGCATCTTCTGTGCCTCTGGAGGCAGCGGCGCGATGTTGCCGTTGGTGAGCCAGTAAATATTTCTAAATAGCAAAATGTGCGGGGAGGAGGCGGGGAAGGCAGAGTCTCCACGGGACAAACGCTGTCTGGTTTTTAGCCCTGGTCAGCCAGGGGCTGGCTCACGTCCTCGCACACAGCCTGTTTGGCAGGCATGGTTCTCATGACATGGATGTGGTTAGGCTAAAACTGAGTTTTAGAAGGATGGGTTTTATCTGGGTTTTAGAGGCCCCGAGCCTTTATCAGCAGTGCCTGGTCCTTGCTGTCTGTTGGAGCACACCTGAAGGTGAGGTGCTGGCTCCTCCGGTCTTGGTTTTGATAGAACTGTAGGATGGTTTGAGTTGGAAGGGATCTTTAAATTTAATCCCATCCCCCTGCAATGAACAGAGACACCCACAGCTCCATCAGGTGCTCAGAGCCCGGTCCAGCCTGGCCTTGGTGTCACCAGGGACAGGGCACCCACCACCTCCCAGGGCACCCTGTCCCAGTGCCTCACCACCCTCACTGTGAGTAACTTCTTTGTCACTTGGTAGCACGGCGGTAGCTGGTTTTTTTCTAGGGAATCAAATCTGTGTGGCTCTTTTCCCCCCTCTGCAGTTTAACCAGGTTAGTCCTGCTTTCTTTGCTGGTGCTTGCACGCTGTGTGTAGCATGCCCTAGAGATGCTTTAGGAGAACAGATGAAAAACAATAAGGGTTGGTTCCAGGCTCAGTTTCTGCTTTTTCCGTGCTGAAGTCCAGTTGTGTACATACACAGTGGGAGAGGGGAAGAAGAGGAATCAAAATGGGCTGGTGGCCACGTTCTGGTGTCCAAAGCCTGTGGCTGGGGGCTGAGGACATGGGGCAGGTGGGTACCGGGGCTTTGCACCCAAGGCAGGGCAGCTCCTGTGCATGTGGTGGTGCTGCTCTTGTTACTGGCTGTTACTGGTGTGAGTGCTGCAGTCGTGCAGCAGTGTGACAGCAAGAGGCACGTGGTGTAGGAGCGTGGCCAGGTGTGTGTGAGTAGTGTTTAGCAGTGTTATATTAGTATCGTTGTTACATTACAGTTAACAATAACAGCAGCTTGCTGTGGCTTCGGTGTGTCTCCACGGTTTTCATGGAAGTAAAGCCCTCGCAGTTCTTCTCATGCTTAGCAGGGAAATCCCTGTTGAGGACTGTTGGTAACGTGTCCACGTTCTCTTTGTACAGTTGCTGGTGAGAAGAGGGTGCCAGTGATGCCCGGCTCGCCCGTGGAAGTGAAGATACAGACCAGGTCTTCTCCTCCCAACATGCCGCCGCTGCCCCCCATCAACTCCGGCGGCCCCCGGCCCGTCTCCTTCACCCCGACTGCATGTAAGCCCCCAGTAAATCACTTTGCTGCGGGACTGACCCAGCGAGGAGGAGCTCTGCTTGTGCCAGCACCTGGCAGGGCTCCCTGTTTGCCAGGCTGCCGGCCAGCACAGTGAGCACTGGTAGTGCTGCAGGGCTGGGAGTGAGGGCTGGGGCTTTCCTGCTGCTTTGCTGCTTTTGTAGGATATACCATGGGGTCTGTAGTGTCCCCCATCTGCTCCTGCTTGTCCCAGTGCTGTCACAGTCTCTTCAAGTCCCTCTCCGTGCAGGTACAGACGTGATTTCTGCAATAACCTCCTTAAGAAATGGAAGGCTTTTATCAGGTTGGCTTCAAAGAAGCCAGGAGCTGTGCTTTGTGCTGTATCTGGCGGAGTTAATTCCCACTCTGCTGTATCTCACTTTGCAGACAGCGTTTCTGCAGCTGAGATTAGAAAGTTTTCCTCTTCTAATTTCACAGCCTTGGAAATTCCTTGCTGTCTGTCCAAGTTCTCTGTTCTCCATCTTTGCTCCATAACCTCTCCCATTAAGCTGCAAGGCGCTGCTCGGAGGCGGCTCCCCAGGTGGGGTGGGTGTTCAGCCCCACCTCACAGGAAGAACACAGGCTCTCGCTTTTTCCTTTTAGACAACGTTTAAGCCATCATCTTTTAAGATCTCATCATCTAAAAACGTTATTCCAGAGCACAGCTGTTTTACTTCACAGTCAGACACGGAATTGCCGTACCCCACTCTGACACACGGACCTCACCTTTATTCCCATGCTGAGGTCCCCTGGCTGGGTGTGTATTGCTCTGCTATCCACAGCGGTGTCTGGGGCATCTCCGTTTCATCTTGGCAGGGGATTTCACAGCTTTCCAATTCAGCCTCTTTCAGGACACCAGCTAATGCACTGAGTGATGCTGGCAGCAGCACTAATCACTGGGTTACCCCGCCAGACACGTTGTCCTCGGCTTTATACACGGAGGGTTTTTTAATGGCTCTCCTTTTGCGAAGGCAGGAAAAGACCATTAGCAAAGTGATAGAAATTAATTTTTCCAATAAGGCTGTTTGGCACACTGTTAAGGTCCAACTCGCCTGAATCTGCAGGGTCCGGGTGACTTCACTGCCTCTCTCCAGCGGAGTGAGCACTACGAGCTGTGATGAAGTTTACTCATGCTTTTCACTTCTCGGCTGTGCCCGGAGGCAATGGTCAGAGCCACCTCGTGCATGTCCTGCTCTGTGAAAGGCTGGAAAGACAAGGATAGCCTTAGTTTGGTACCTAATGCAGAATTTAGTGGTGTAGCCCTCGATGATGACTTTCCTATTCCTGCTCGCCCTGTGCTCCCTTGCAGCCCCTGCTCCTTCCTGCCCACACGCAGCAACCTGCGCTCCCCCTTCTTCCCTTGGTAAGAATAAGAGGAAGAGAAACAGGGAACGGGGCAAAGCTCCTTGGCTGCAGCCTCTGGAGAGCACGGGGCTGCGCAGCGCTGCTCTGCTTGGGAGCAGCTCCTCTGGGGTGGCTCTACCCCTCTTCATTACGTGTTTACTACAGAACAAATGCTCATTATGAGTACTTGCCGTTGCCTTTCAGGTGAGCTCAGTGTTTGTTGCTGTGGCGGGTACTGCTGGTCTCTGCAGGACACCTCTGTTCCTTCCCTGGCCTGGGAAGGTGTGGCCAAGAGGTTCTGTGGTTGCACTGACCCAGAACAGAGGGCACCGGCCCGTTTTGCCTTCACAGCTCTGTCCTCAGTCTCTACTTTCATTTCATCATCGCTCTGTGCACAAAGGAACGTGTCTTTGTTGTGCCCCAGAAAAGCCTTTCGCCCTGGTTGGTCTCTTCAGCCTTATCTTTCCTTTGGATCTCAACCGACTGTGCTTCCTCTTTCCGTGCTTACCCCGCAGCTCCAGGTGTGTGGAGCTTTACACCTCGCAGTGCCCCGGGGCGGTTTAACTGCTCCAGTGCCTCCATGCTTTTCTCTGAAAAACCCTCCCCGGTGTGGTTCTGTGGAAGACCCAGGGAGCAATCCTGGGGAAGCTGCAGTGGGAACGTGGGCATCTTTGGCAGACTGCGTTCCTTTGAGGCCAGCACACGCCTTCCCATGCAGCTCTGCTTGGGGGGGGGCTTGGGGACTTACACCCCCCCCCCCCCTCCACCATGTGCTGGCTGCCCAGGGCCCATCCATGGCCTCGAGCACCCGCAGGGATGGGCACCACAGCTCTGGGCAGCAGTGCGAGTGTCACACCCCTTTGGGTAAGGAATTTCTTCCCAACGTCTGACCTAAGTGTCCCCTCTTTCAGTTTAAAGCATTCCCCCTTGTCCTGTCACTATTTGCCTGTCTGAAAAGTTGCTTTCTTCCTTCTTATGAGCTCTATTCAGGTACTGGAAGGCCGCAGTGAGGTCCCCCCTGGGCTTTCTCTCCTCTAGGCCAGCAGCCCTGGCTCCCTCATCCTGTCTCCCTAGGGGAGGTGCACCGTTCAGCTCTGGGCTTTTAAGGCCAACCCAGTGCATCAGCTGCAGCTGTATTTACCACGGTGTACTTTTCACCTCCAGCGTTCTGGGTTTATCTGGAGTTTGGGCCCCCCATGCACAGCTGCTCTCACCATTTCCCAGACACGACTTCAGATTGCACAACAGCACTGAGGAGATGTCAACAATTTCTTCTAATCCCTTGCGGACTTCCCGAGCTGCAGTCGGTTTCATCACGCTCTCTGCTTAAAGGAGGCATGGTCGCACATGGGGCTGGGTTGGACAAACACCCACATCTGCCAAACTCCCTGCAGCTCCGGGGGGAGTGCGGTCCCACGCTGCAGGCAGGACGCAGCCCTCAGGGCCCTGCCCGTCTCACGCCATAACACTTTCATCTCCGCAGTGCCCAATGGGATGAACCATTCCCCTCCGACGCTCAATGGGGCACCATCCCCACCCCAGCGCTTTGGCAACGGCCCGGCCTCCTCCTCCTCTTCCTCACTGACCAACCAGCAGCTCCCGGCCACGTGCGGTGCGCGGCAGCTCAGCAAGCTGAAACGCTTCCTCACCACCCTGCAGCAGTTCGGCAACGACATCTCTCCAGAGATCGGGGAGAAGGTGCGGACCCTCGTGCTGGCCCTGGTGGTAAGCTCTGCCCTGGGAAGCCCAGGGGACATTTCTTTTTGCAGAAGCGTTGTAGTGATGGGATCCCAGCAGCCAGCACGTGCCCACATTGCACAATACCATGGGCCTGTGTCTTTGCAGGCAGGGCTGTTAGCTAAGCACAGCTTGTGTTGTTTGTGCTTTCTGGGAAACTCGCTGGCTTTTTTATTTTTTTTCTTCAGTGGGTTTCAAAAGCAATCTGTCCCATTGCACTGACATGAGCCCAAGTGCAGCTGAGCTTACGGAAACCCAGAGGGCTTGGGACTACACTTTGCTACGGAGGCTGCAGGCTTGCTGCTTTTTTACCTTCCTTACTGGAAGCCATGAGCAGAGCTGTGCTTCCTGGTCTGCTCCTGTAACCGCAACTTCCAGCAACTCCAGGAGCCTGTGCTTTTCTGCCAGGGAGGCGTTCTCTTCTTTGTGCCCCCTCAGCCTGGAGCAGAAGGGATGTGTGATTTCTGGCAAGGCGGCAGTGCTTCCCTGCCTGAGCACCTCTGCAAATACTTTGGGTGGTTTTGTAAATACAGTGGCTTTGGGTGCTGTTTTGTGAAGGGCAGCCTGCAGGGAGCTGGTGGGCCTTGCATGCAGGGCCACCATCCTGTTTGCTGCAGCTCCGCAGGTGCTGCAAGCACAACTTGATGGGGGGTGAGAGGGTGATGCTGAGCTGTGGGGCTTGTGAGAATGCCATGCGGGGGTGCTGTCTGTGTCTGCTCATTTTCAAAAGAAATGCAATTCTAAGTCTTGAGTACGTAGAGGATGTCTTGATGCTTCAGGCATCTTGTTTGTGATACGCAGTGCTGAGCGCGGGGTGCATTTAGTGGGCTTTTTCCTTCCTGTATAGCATAGCACAGCCCCACTAGCACTGCCGAGGCCTGGGGAAGATAGGAAGCCTGACACTGCAGGAGGAGGCCTCAGTGCTTTGCCTGCATCTACAAGAAGTGGATGGCTGTGCAAACTGTCACTGAGCTGCATTCGTTTTTACGGCAGTCCGACGGTGCAGCAGCAGGAAGGGGGCTTGGTAAAGTTTTGCACCTTCTGTCCTTGGGCTTGCAAGAGCTGGGGTTGCTGCTGGTGGTGGCCACAGTGCACACACGGCCTCCTGCCCCTCTGCATCTGAGGAGAGCTGAAAACATCCTTGGGATAAGAAATGAACAGGCCTTGTAAGATTGGATCCAGTACTTGCAGTGGTACGAGTTGGCTGGTGGGAATGCTGCACAGCCCTGTGCGCACCCAGCCAAGGTCCTGGAGCGCAGCCCTGTGCCACCTGCCCAGCTGCCACCTGGTACACGGCCCGGCACAGCTCTGAGCTGATCTGTGCTTCTTGGCAGCCTTGCTCAGAGGCTGAGCACGCAGCAAACGCAGCTGGGCCACAGGCGGCCTGGAGTACTGCTGCTCCCCAGGTTGGCATGGGCAGAGCAAACACAAATCTGTTTGCAGCCTCGGGGTTCTTCACAGGGCTTGAGTAGCAGGTGCCAGGCGCTGCCACTGAAGCAGTGTCTGCATTTCCATGGGTGCGAGGCAGCACATTAGCTTACCCACTAGCAAAGGAAATTAGAAATTGTTCAGGTTCCTCTGCTCATCGTTCTCCCCCCTGATGGCAGTTATTGCTGCAAGGATGAGCTTTGTGTGTGCAGCTTGTCCCAGGTAGCACCTGACCTAGCAGTCCTGGGGACAGCCTGGGACACCAGTGTGGGAGCAGCAGGCTGCTGGTGACCTCATGGATGGCAGATAGGTTGGGTGAGCTGAGCTGAAAAGGAGGGAGGAAGCAGCTGGAGCTGCTGCCCACCCCGTCTGCCCTGGGCCACCTGGCTGGGCTGCAGGAGGTGCCAGTTGGGCCTTCTGCCCCCACCCTGGTGCTGGCAGTGCCCACAGCCCCCAGTGCCTGGTGCAGTCGTTCTGCTCCGTTGGCCTGAGTCTGTTTGGCTGCATGAGGCAGGATCTGATGTGAGCGTTGTCAGTGCTGTCGTGGCAGATGCGGTCTCCCTTCTAGTTCTGTTCGTTTTGAGCCGTTTTCCAGGCATCTAAAAATAAGAACAAACGGTCATTTCACTTCTTAATTCTTTTCTCAGAACTCAACAGTGACGATTGAGGAATTTCACTGCAAGCTGCAAGAGGCGACGAACTTCCCCCTGCGGCCGTTTGTGATCCCCTTCCTGAAGGTGACAGGAGCTGGTGGGGCTGGCTGACAGTGCTGTGCAGGGCTGTGCTGCTTGGCAGCGTGTCCCTGCTGGGGAAGCTCTCGTTACAAGCACCAGAGCTATTCTGTCCAAGACAGACTGCACAGACCGTGGCCATTGCCATGTGCTACTGGCTCGCAGAAAGCTGACATAATGAGAGCCACATATGTCTGCTTGTGTGTTAGGGGTAAATGAGACAAACCAATCTCCATTCTGCAGTTTGAAAATGTTGGGATCTGGAGTGAGGTGTTGGCTTACAGAGCGTGTCTGGGGCAGTGAGATGCTGGAAGCACAGAGTGCTTCCCACGGTGCTTTTGTGTGTAGCAGCCCCAGGCCATCCCCAGCCCCTGCAGAGCTGTGCGTGTTTTCCAGGCCAACCTCCCTCTGCTCCAGAGAGAGCTGCTGCACTGCGCCCGGGCTGCCAAGCAGACTCCGTCCCAGTACCTGGCGCAGCACGAGCACATCCTTCTCAACACCACCTCCTCCCCAACCGACTCCTCGGAGCTGCTCATCGAGGTCAATGGGAACGGCAAGAGGCACAGCCCCGACAGGTGAGAGGAGCCATTGCCATTGTGTTTGATCCTGAAGTCGTGTTTTTGGACAGCAGTGAAGGTGAATTAAAACTTTTAATGGTGTCCAGGGCCAAACAGAGGATCTTAATACTCCTTAGAGCTGTTGGTGAGACACTGCTGTCTGTCCGTGGCCGTAGCTCCTGCTCATAGCACTGATGATTCAGCTGCAGACCCTCTCCAGGGGCTCTTGGGCAGACCCTGCCCGCAGGGACTTGTTTGGGAGCAGGTCACCAAAGTGCCTGAGCTGGGAAGGGCGCGGGCGGAGGCACTGCCAGCGCAGGGAAGGATGCGGTTTTGCTGCCTTTATTCCAAGGAAAAGTTGTTATGTAATTATGTGGAGCACACTTCAAATTTATAGAAGCTGTGAAATCTTAATTTGGTGGTGCTCAGAAAGATGAATCACAACAGTTGGGCATTGTGAACTCCTTTTAGCGAGGCCGCTCCGTGGATTCGTTCACAAGTCGATGGTGTTTGTTTCCGCTTCCTTCTCCTGCCCCCCCGGTAAAATCATCACTGCCCAAATTCTGTTTCAATTTCTCCATCTTCCCCTTCCCGACGCTGTTCATGCGGCGCTAACGAATCCCTGTGTGTGTCGGTGTGGTTACAGAAGGGATGACAACAGCTTCGAGAGAGAGCCGCTGCCGACAGAGCCGCCGGCCAAGCGCGTGTGCACCATCAGCCCCGCGCCCCGGCACAGCCCTGCGCTCAGCATCCCCCTGCTGAACCCCGGAGGGCAGTTCCACCCCACCCCACCTCCCCTGCAGCACTACACCCTGGAAGACATCGCCACCTCCCATCTGTACAGGGACCCCGGCAAGATGCTGGAGCACAGGGAGATCCGGGACAGGCACGGTCTCGGTGAGCAGCTCTGGAGGGCTTTGGGTTGTAATTCTAGGTGTGTCCCCATGAGAAAGTTGAGAGTGTTTGCAGAGAGGTCAGAGAAAACATCAAATAGTGAAAAGTTTAAAGCAGGAAGACAGAGAGAGAGGCAGAGCTGCAATTTCCCTCTGTGCGTATAAGGTGGTGAGGAGCGGGACCTGGTGTTGGTGCTGACTGTGGCCAAGCCAGCACGTGGACATGAAGGCTGTGGAAATAAGTAGAAATTAACTTTACAGAGATGACTGAACTTAGGACATCTGTGGTGTGTGGTGGGAACAGTGTGTGAGCTCTCCTCTCTCCTGGCGCTGGTAGGGGTGTGTGGGGGCAGCTCTCTGTAAAGCCACAGGGGCTCCGGGCTGTGGCTCAGGGTGCCCTGCTGCAAACAGGGCAGCTGCTGGCAAGCCAGGTCCTGACCTACAGGGGGATTGTAGCACTTCTGAGGCTGTGACACAAGCAAGGATCAGAGCACCCGTATGCAATTAGCCCTGTAAACCATGTCTTGGAGACGTGCTTTAAAATTAGAGCTATACACAGTTAGAAATACTGCTCTGTTATTGCTCTGGGGCAGTGTTCCTTCTGCAGCACTGAAAGCATTGCTCCATCTGATCGCTCCTCCGGCTGTGGTTTGTTGCAGGTTTGAATGGAGGTTACCAGGACGAGCTGGTGGACCACCGCCTGACAGAGAGGGAATGGGCTGACGAGTGGAAGCACCTCGATCATGTAAGGAGGTGGGAGGTGTGGGAAGCTCTGTGGGACACAGCAGCCCAGGGCTCACCTGCTCCAATTAGTGATTTTCTTCTTGTTGATATGATACCTTATCCAGGCTTTCCAAGCAGTTGGACGGGCAGCCACAAGAAGTTCAACAGGGGGTAGGGCAGATAGGAGCAGGAGCAGTTTCCTGGTATTTTTCCTCTTCCCATGCCCAGTGGAAGAAGCCAAAACCAGTTTGGAGCAAGTGTCTGGAGCTGGAGAGCTGCTCCTGCTGGCTGTCAGGACAACCTGCACAGGTTGGAGTAACCTGCACAGGTCTTCCAGCAGCTGCCCAGGCCAGTGCTGTGCCAACAAGCATGCAGATGTGTTGTATGCGGCACATATATGGAGCTTACAGATAAAAAACAGTGCTGGGGTTGGTTGAAGACTTTTTCTCCTGGGTTGCTGGCCTGTATGGGGCACAGCTGGGTGTGAACAGACTTCGTACTTCTGGCAGGCTTTGTGCAGAGCCTGCTTTTCTATGCTGAGCAAAGCTGCTGATCCAGCACTTCTCTGGAGTGCTTCCCCTAAAGAGATGGGATTGAAATTCAGCTTTGATCAGAAATGCAGAGGGGCCCTATGCTTGCTTATGCCCTAAAGCTTCATGTGGGTGGGTATGGAGCAGAAGGCCCCATAGGTGAATATTTTAAGTTGGTGTGCTGGTACCAGGACCGATTCCTCTAGGTTAGAGAGACGTCATTAAAAATTGCAGAAACACATCCCCACTCCATGGGGGCACAGCCAACAGCACAGACGCTCTGCTCCCATGGGAGAGCAGTTTATTCTCCACCTTCAGGAGCGTGGCCACATCTGATGGTGACCAAACCAGATGCTGAGCCCGGACACAGCCTGAGCTCCCAGGAGGTGATTGCATCTGCAGCGTCGCTGCATGGATGGCCATGGGACCCGACCGTATCTGTCTGAAACCGTTGAGATACCGTGCTCAGATCCTTTTGCTGTGAAATGACTTGGGGTTTCCCTTACTGATACAGCCCCTGGGGCACCTCCCGTGGGAAGCTCAGGAGCCGACCTCGTGAGCTGAGAGAACTGACAGCCTCCATCCCCGCAGGCGCTGAACTGCATCATGGAGATGGTGGAGAAGACGCGGCGCTCCATGGCCGTGCTGCGGCGCTGCCAGGAGGCCGACCGCGAGGAGCTCAACTACTGGAAGAGGCGGTGCAGCGAGGCCGAGCCGCGCAAGGCCGGGGGAGAGCTGGGCACAGCCCGGCACAGCCCCGGCAGCTCCGACTCCATCGGCAGCGGTGAGCGGCGCTGGGCGGCACGGGCCTGAAGCTGAGTGAGAAAAAACGTTGTGTCTGAAAATGGATCTTTAAAAACGGGTGTCTGGTTTACAGCAAAGCTGTGTTGGGTGTAAGGAGACCACGGTGTATTCGGAGTACAACACAAATTGATTGCAGCGTGGTTTCGGTTGGAAAGGACCTTAAAACTCGTCTGTGCAGTTCTACCCTCTGCCGTGGGCCGGGTCCCCCCAGATTGGGCCGCCCAGGGTGCCTTCCAGCCCAGTGCTGGGCACCTCCAGGGATGGGGCTCCCACAGCTCTCTGGGCAGCACTGGCAGCGCCTCACCGCCCTCATCATGCAATGTCTTCCTTGTATCCAATCTAAATCTGCCCTTGTTTGGTTTCAAACCATTGCCAGTCTTGATACTCCAGGCCCTGATAGATGTCTTTCTCCCTCTCTCTTCTAAGCCCCTTTATATGTGGAAAGTCAGGCTTTCTCTGTTCTGGGCAAGCCCCATCTCTGTGCCTTTTACTGGTGTGTCATTCATACCCACAGTGGGCAGTGATTTCTTCCAGCGCAGTGACTGCTGGCTCTGAAACTCTTCAGTCTGATAATGAGTCGTTAAATAGAACGTACTGGAAAGATGAGCTTGACTTAATGAAGTAATGGGGAGAAAGCTGTTAGTCGCTTTGGATGATGATCCGTGTGTTGTAGTGGCAGTTCAGAGCATGACCTTACAGCTGGAAAGCTGTCCTCACCTCTCCCAGTTGGAGAGCACGTAGTCCTCACTAAAACCCAAATCATTTCTGACCTCGAAGGGTTAAATGCATACAATCTTACAGCTCAGAGTCCCGGTCTGACCAACCTGATGGAGCTGTCGGTGTCCCTGCTCATCACAGGAGGTGGACCGGGTGACCTTTAAAGGTCCCCTCCAACTCTAACGAGTCTATGATGCTTTGATAAACGTTCAGCTTGTTTGGATTAATACATAGAGTGAATCCTCCTGCATGTCAGAAGGCCCCTGAACTACAGCCTGGGTCAGGTTTAGCTGTATTTGGACGGGTTTTGGTAGTTCTCAAACAGTGAAAATGAGCATTTCTTGTGGAACCGTAGCACGAACCCATACAATAGGAACTAAAATAGAGTATGTTATTGAGCATTTGCTGTTTGCAGCCTTGAAACTTAATTTACCCTCAGGGCTTTACCTCAGTTGGATTTCAGTCGTAGCACAACTGCGCAGATGCAACAGTTGGGAGAAAGTGTGGAAGAGGGAGAGAGAACAGATTGAAGACAAAGGTCCTTCTGCTGTAGCTCAGCCCTTGCCCCGCTGTGGGAATCCCATGCAGATCTGCATTCAGAGCTGAAGGGATCAGTGGCTTTTAAAGTTTCACCGAGAGGAGGTGGATGAGGTTTCGAAGCATTAAAGGGGCGTGGATGGAAGACAGCACGAGGGTTCTGTATTGCGGGCATAGATCCCCGTGTGGGTGTCCCCATGGACGTGTGCTGGCTGTGAGCTGCTGGGGTCAGTGCTCAGCACTCAGCGTTTGGTGGTGCGTCGGTATCGCCAGTTGTTGGAGAGTACCGGGAGATGGGAATGGGTTATACTGCATCGTAAATGATGCAGAGCTCTGATTAAGGGCCGCGATTCATCGTCCGAGTGTCTGATGAACGGCCCCAACCAGAGGAACTCTGCTGTGAGCTGTTCCCGGTTAACGCTCCCTGCCTTGCTCTTCTCCCCACAGATTCTCTGCGGGAGTTCAGCAGCAGGTCGGGGACGGGCTACGTCACCGAGGAGATATGGAAGAAAGCAGGTGAGTGCCGGCAGGAGCCCTGGCTGCTGGGCTGCCCAGGGTGAGCCCCGGTGCTGCAGCGCAGTAACAGGAGCAGGACAGCCCCGAGCTGCACACTGCTGCCTCACCCCTCCTGGCTTTGGCACGGGCTCTGCTCCCCCGGAACGGTGCTGGAGCCGTGAGAGCGGTGCCAACCGCGTCCCCCATCCCTGCGCCGAGCGGGGACGCGGGGCCTGGGCAGGCTGGTGAGGCTGCGCTTCCCTTCCAGAAGAAGCCGTGAACGAGGTGAAGCGCCAGGCCATGTCAGAGGTGCAGAAGGCCGTGGCAGAGGCGGAGCAGAAGGCGTTTGAGATGATCGCCTCCGAGAGGGCGCGCATGGAGCAGACCATCGCCGACGCCAAGCGCCAGGCAACCGAGGACGCTTTCCTGGTGATCAACGAGCAGGAGGAGTCCACGGAGGTACGGCACCGGGCGGGCCCACGAGTCCCAAGCCCTGGGTCCTGCCCCGCAGTGCCTGGGTGTCCCCTGCCTGGTTTTCATCCCTTCTAACAGCCCTGGGTGTGCAGCGGTGGTGTGAGGGCACTGTCAGTGGGGTGCGGCACAGCTGCGGGGATTTGTGCAGAGAGAAAAGTTGGTGGGGCAGCTTCACATCCTGCCCAGAAATCTGCTGCTGTGGAGTACCGATGTGTGCAGATAAGGAGGTGCTGTCTGTGCTTTAGGGCAGGAACCTGATTCTGTGAGAGGTTGGAATTGCCATTGCTCAGTGGTTGCATTGCGCCCGTGGTGCTGCTGAGCAGCAGTGGGTGCGTGTTGTCTGGGACCTTGCTCTGCGGGCTCATGCCGTACAGGTGCGTGCCTGGCTGCCCTTTGGGATGTGGCTCTGTGGGGCTCTTGCTCCTTTGACCCCATAGGGTCCAGGGGAAACGTGCATGGGGCGGCCGTCCCTGTACTGAAGAGTCTGGGGACGCCCAGTGGGGTATGGCAGCTCATAAAGGAGCAGGCACCTCCTGGATTGTCACAGCAGCACACGGGGAGTGAGTGTCAGAGAACTACTGTGACCTCTCAGCCATGAATTACCCTCACTGCTCTTTGGCTGGGAACGCATTCCATTTGGTTTTGGAGGTGTCAGTGGTGCTGAGTGGGAACTGCTCGGGTAATTCCTGCTCTGCGGTGTCACAGCCACGTGTGGCTGCTCAGCGTTCTCATTGCTCTGCACCAACGCTTCGGGCTTTGCCTGATTCTGCTCAGCAAAACTGAGAAGGGAGCGGGGAATTGCGTCACCCTGGGCCACGTGGGCAGTCAGTACAGTTCTGTGCTCCCTTGGGGTGCTCTGGGGAGCTCTTATCCCCATACATGGCAGCAGCCACGTGGACATGGGGTGTTGCTGTAGACGTGTGTGTGCTCTGATGCTTCCCCATGAGATCACTGAAGGATGAACCAATGCAGCAATGGGAGCGGGTGGAACTGCTGGGGAGGGGGGGGAATGAGGTGAGCAGTGGTTTTCTGTAGGAGAATCCTGGGGAGTATCCCCTCCTCTGCCTCCATCCCTCACCCCGTGCTGCTGCAGGGAGCGGCGGGAGCAGAGCGGGGCCTTGGGAGCTGATGGCATCCCGCAGCAGCAATGGTTGAAACGGAAGCAGCTGTAAAGCAGTGACACAGCTTTCCTAGAGCTGCTGCAGGGTGTGTTGCGGTGGCATCCTGCCGCTCCCAGCACGCCGAGGAGCCCCAAGTGCACTCGGGCTCAGTGCTGGCAGCCCGCGGGTTGTCCCAGTGCAGGCCCCGTGTGCCCACCCTGCAGCGCCCTGCTTGTGCCCGCAGCGCTGAGTGCTGGTGGCAGCTGCGCTCACCCTCCGGGTGGGTGTTCACCATCACACCCAGCTGCAGCCCGCCCGCTCCCCTGCTCCTTGAAGCAGCTGCAGCTCCCAGCGTTGGCCCCGTGCTCTCACTGCGTGGGCCGGGGGCTGTGCTGCGCTCCTCGTCCCGCTCCCGGCCGCGCTCCCGGCAGGGGCAGAGCGAAGGGTGGTGGTGCAGTGAGCACCGGGCTGGGAGCGAGAGCAGAACGGAGGAAATAGGAAAAGCAGCAGCAGCTGCAGTGCGTGTTCGTCCTCGCCTGCCGCTTCCTGTGTGCGTTTGGGTGGATCTGGGCAGAGGGTGGGAGCGGGGCAGCGCGGCTGCTCAGGGCTTAGCAGAGGTCTGTGGGAGGGCAGGACCCGTTTCAGTGTGAACGAGTGTGGGCCGGAGGGGGTGAGCAGTCCGCTCCGGCGCTGTCGGGGCAGCGGCTCCGCTGCGTTCCTACCGCTCTGTTCACAACGCCCGTTCCAACGCGTGGTGTCTGTTTCCTTTCAGAGCTGTTGGAACTGCGGCCGCAAGGCCAGCGAGACGTGCAGCGGCTGCAACATCGCGCGCTACTGCGGCTCCTTCTGCCAGCACAAGGACTGGGAGCGGCACCACCGCATCTGCGGGCAGAGCCTGCACGGCCACAGCAAGGGGCTGTCCCTGCCCGCGGGGCGCTCGGCCAAGGCCATGGACGGCGCACCCAGCCCCGGCCTGGAGAAGAGCTCGGCCGCCACCTCCCGCTCCTCCACGCCCGCGTCGGTGACAGCGATAGATGCAAACGGACTCTAATGGGGACGTTTGGGTTCGGCCCGTTTCATTCGTTGTCCTGGTGCTCGGTTTATTTTGGAGTCAGAAAATAAAACCCACGGGAACTCGGATCGGTCGACGCGTACACATTGGACAAACCCACGCCACCTCTGCCCGAGGCGCTGCCGCCCCTCCTGCCTCACTCAGAGCACACAGAGCTGCGGCCTACGCACCCGCACCACCTCTGCACCCATCGCCGCGAAGGAGTCGGGGCTGCAGGAGGGAGTGCTGAGCACACAGTGCCCGGCGGAGCTCTGTTCCCACGGGTCGGACGCGTGCGAGCCCCTGCCCTGTGGTGTCCAGAGCGCTCCATGTTCAGCCCCAGGAGCGTGGAATGCATCTGTTGTTACCCTGCTCCCAGCGGGCGCTGCTGGATGCGTGGTGCGGCCGTGCGGGGACGAGGACAGGGCCACCTTGGGGTGGGGGGCTGCGCTGAGTCCCTCTGTGCAGGGACAGGAGGCACTGTTGGGTCTGACGTTGGACCTTGGAACGCCTGCAGACCGAGTCTGGATCCTTCATGGGCGATTATCGCCCCTTCCACCCGGGGGCTGATATTTGCTACGCAGGAAGCGTTTATTTGTTGTGTGGAAGTTGTTGGTTCAGGAGTTGCTGTTGTGTTCGCCCCCAGTGGTCCCAGTGTGAGCGGGGGGGGCTGTCACAGCCCGCTCTTCCCAAACAGTTCTCCCCAGAGCCCGACCCAAAGCTGTGGGGCCCAGCACCGCTGCAGTGCCCCCATAGCCGGCACTGCCTGCAGGGCTGGGCAGAGCCTGGGGGCACAGGGGCTGTGCTCCAGCACTGCGCTGTCACCGGTGCAGGAACGGGGGGAACCGGAGCGCACTCGCGCTGAGCTCATGCTGCGCTGTGCCCAAATGGGTTTGAGGAGAGCATCTGTTCAGCAAAGCTGCGGTGCTGTGGCTGAGCTGTGTGTGCTCACTGCATTGGAGCCCAATGAGGCAAATAATTCCCAAAGTGCTTCCGATCACTTTTTCAATTGGAGGTGAATAACGGAGATGCAGTGAGCGGTGCCAGAGCTGGGGATGGGCAGCAACCCCGGCCTGCAGGGAACGCTGCTTCCGGAGCTGCTCTGCAGGGTTTTATTGTGCAAAAAAAGCCCCGACGTCTCCTGGCTGTCCTGGAACAGCCCCGTGTCCCACAGTGTGAGGGCCGGGAGCTGCCCCGGGGCCCTGTGTGCGTGTACATAGGTCGTCTTCCATCGTCCTCATGCAACCTCGGTGGCTGTGTATTAAAATTAACCCCAGTGTAAATGAGTACAATACTAACAGTCATGGTTAGAATTATTATTATTTTTAACATGTAATGATAAATGTGAACTTCGGACGTGGGCAGAGCTGTGGGATTTGAGTTTTCTATTTTTCTTTTTTTTTGGTTTTTTTTTTTGACATTTAATTCTGTAATAGGGATTTGTTACTTCATTCCCGTGCATAACTTATTTAACGTACTGTATAAAGGAACCCAAACTGTTACAGATGTATTTAGTTTGTTCTACTCGAAAGTAGTCAATAAAGACTCTATTCATCGCACAGCGCCTTCCCCTGTCTGCCGGTGGGGGCAGAAGTGGGGGAACAAAACCCAGGGCTGTGGGGGAGCTCGGGTGCTGCGGGCGCGCAGAGCGGTGCTGCTGGGGCTGGGAAGTGTTTGTGGCTGCCCTGGGAGCTGTGAGCCCCAGCTGCGCCCCAGCACTGCTCAGCAGCTATGGCCGAGCTCTGGGCTCCAGCATTTCGCCCTCCCATGGGTGACATCCCCCCCAGTCACGAGATGATAGTGTGAGAAAGAAGCTGCACAGTGGCTGCCTTTGCCCCGGAGCAGCAGG
>JANHGO010002901.1:0-28549 GCA_024606505.1 Aquila spilogaster
CTGGGATAAATCAGCTCTGGAAAGTATGAGTTAGCAGTAATCAGAGGAGGGAGGGAGCTTTATCCAGGATGTGGGAACCACTGCAGACTGCAGCTTGACTGTGTGGAAACAATGCACCAGAATAGATTTCTGCAGGTCCCACAGAAGTGGTCCTTTACCCCCTTTGCAGAGCAGAGGATGTGCATGTCCCTGTTGCTATGGGAGAGCTGGTAGAGGCTCTGGATCAGGCCTGGAGCATGGCTGTCCCATTGAGAGAGGGTTTACCTGGCTTTGGTTGGAGGCTGTGTGGCTGCTGCACAGAGTGCACAGGTTTTGTCACCACACGGGTCGCTGGGGCCGGTAGCAAGGGTCAGACAGGAGTGAGAAGAAGAAGGGGCAGAAAAAGGAAAAGAATTGTGGAAAATGTCCTAATTCCAACTGTAAAATCAGCTGGCTTCGCAAAAACCACCAAAATGATGTGTTGTTAGCACACTGGCTAATATTCAAAATATAATGATGCTGCCTAAGCTCCACTGGATTGCTGAGGGCTGGACTGAATAGTTGGGAACCTCGATCTACATTTTTAAAGGTGTGTGGGTGCTGCCTAGGAAAACAAAGCCCATCCCCTGGATGATGCCCAAGTGATGGCCCTGATGCACATTTGTAAGATGCTGTGCTGAGCTGGGAAGCTATCAGGGAAAGCAGGCTGCAACAATAAAGCCTGTAAGCCACTCAGGGATGAAAGACATGCTGTAGATTAAGTATCTAATCAATCTGTGTTTCCACACTGGGACCATCATCTCAGGCCCCAGTTTCAACACAGGTTAAAAGACCAAAGCTTGTTACAGGTAAATCTCAGCTTCTCCTTGCTGCAGCCCCATAGACATTTTTTCATTTGGTTGCATTTTAGAGGCAAGCATGGCCGCATTAATTCCATTTATATGATGTCAAACAAGATTCCCATTGAGACAAATTACTTTGGCTTCACTGATTCAGGCCAGCTGAGGATTTGGTCTGCTGTTTGCAAGATACTATATGAGAATATTATTTGGGAGTACCCTTTGGTATTTCCCCTGGTGCTGAGCATGTTATGTACCAGAAGTTATCTGGAGATTAAAGTTGAAGTCAGGATCTTTGTGCAACTCTTACAGCTGTGTTCTTTCTGGTACAGTAAGTTTTGGAGCAAATATGGGCTTTATCGGACAATGCTGTCTATGCTGAAGGGGATGCTATCAAGGACAATGAGATTTCTGCTTATGTAACAATTTTGACATGTCGAAATTGGAACTCTGTCAGTTTTGGCAAGTGTGACCCAGCCTCATGGTGACTGGAAGTGGAATGTGATAATTTTAAGGAAAAGGCCTGGAACCCAACAAGATACTGCAGGGTGACAGGCAGCCCTCTGGGATGGGATGCGGGCGCGCTCCCTGCTGGCATGTGCGACGCTCAAGTAGGAGAAGAGCTGATAAGTCCACTACTCGGCACTGCCAGCATTGGAACGAATGACAAAATAAACATTTTGGTGTGTGCATGTGTCTTTTTGACCTGAAGATACCCTACAGTGGACTTAATTCACTGGGGGTAACGTTATTAGTGTTTCTCTAGACCTACAGACTCCAGTGCAAAAAAAGCATCTTCAGGCATAAGGCAGTCACATTGGCTCAGTAGCCATTTCTCATGCAAAATGACTGAAGGATTTAAGTGTTCTCAAGTGAGGATAATCTACACTTGTACTAATCTCACCCCATCACCTCACTCCCTGCAAAGTTCTCTGGTTTTGGTTCCAGTGGCTTTTAAAATGTGTATTTTGAGACCTCTCTTGCTAAAGACCCATGAATTACTTAAGTAAGGCCACATGAATGTGGTTCTTTGCATGCTCAAGTGGTTGCAAAATAGGCATCTTTAGACCATAAATATGTGAGTGTCGGCTCATCTTGTCTGAATTTTAGACCACAGAAGACCTGGGACACTCTGTGAAACTACCAATATTTACATATTAAATAGAAGGTAGCCACGAGAGTAAGTGGCATAACTTAAACCAGCTAACCTAACATCAGATGCAGTCAAGATTGTGAATGAATTTCTATGAGGCTCTGCTAATGAAGTAAAGACAGAATGAATATCACATCTTGGATCAAAGCTGATTTCCTTCTCTGCTGGAAATTACAAAGTTTAGGAAATAACACAATTTTGTAAGGCTTGAGGCACACCACCTTCTCTGTTATTTTTTTGTAAATAAATCAGCATTGCACGTTGTTGGTAAGGTATACTTCAGACAGACTAAATCTTGAAAGAATTTGGAAGTAAATGAGGAATTTTAATTGAAGGTGGATTTTTCTGGTTTGGTTGAGTGGCAATTTGTATTTGACCTGGCAGTTCAACATCTTTATCGGCGATTTGAAGTAAAATAATAACCCGGAGATAAGGCGAATATTGTCTGAATGGTTGAAGTCAGGAAGACTAAGCAGCGATATAAACTGGTCTGAGTGACTTCTTAAACACAGCCCAGTGAAACAAAAGGAAATGCAAGTTTGTATACCTTAGAATAAAAAAATACAGACCTCATCTACAAGGAAGGGGGGTTGTTTCCTTGAAAAAAAAAAATGGCTTTACTGGTTATTAGACCAGAAAGCAAGCAGAGGATGACAGTGTAATAATTTAGTTCTCTTTACCAGTAATATTTGATTAAATAGAGTCATTTTGGAGCTTGTCTGTAGTTGCAACTGATGAGAACAGTGCTGAAATACTGCAGGTTCAGCATGTTCTGCCTGTAAGACAGATACCCAGAGAACACAGAAAAAGCTGTAGAACGGAATCAAGGGTTACAGGGAGAGACTTAGATGGAGCTGCTTATGTGTGTTTGTACTCCATAAAGGTACTCCTGAGAGATGTCTTTGCGGGAGGAGAAGGCAGAACACCAAAGGGCTTTACAGTCCAGTGAAGCGAGGCGTAACCAGACTCTGTGGCTGGAAGCTGAAGCTGGACAAATTAAGCTGAAAATAACACATGTTTCTATTAGAGTGAGCCTAATCGCTGGAACTGGAGGAGGAGGGTGCATTCTCTGGCTCCTAAAGTCTTTACATCCAGACGGATGTCTTTCTGGAGATAGTCTTTAGCAAAACACAAGTTATTGGACTTGATGCAGAGGGAACTTGGTGAAATGTAATGACCTGTGATGTATAACAGGTCAGACTGGATGACAGAGTGGCCCCTCCTGGCTTAGAGCATTACAAATCTAGGAAAATGCAAACTCTAGAAAATTATGACAGCAAGCTATAATATTTTTCTCTGCAGAGATTTCTCCAGAACTCCTAAGTAAATCAACTTATGCACAGCTTTCTAATTAGTGTAGTAGTACGTGGGCAGACCTTTTTTCTTGAAGATACGACTTCTTAAAAAAACTCTTGATTTTAGGAAAATTGATTTTATAAGTTTTTTTTTTGTTTCTTTGGTTGCCTGTTTAAGCATGGTTAAGAGGCTCTGATGCTGAAGCTTTCCCAGAGCAGGGAGAATCCATATGAGAATCCATATCCATATTAGACCTCATTGGGCTATGTTGTTTTAAAATAGTTCCCATAGTAATTTGTGCTTTCTGCATGCCACTGTATTGGCTATAACTGCAACTGTACCATGCTCTAGACTGCCCATCCTCTGTCACAAATTCTATATAAAATATAACATTTTAACAAAACTGGCTGATACGAGAACCATGTTGCCATATTTTGATAAGAAGGAGCTGTTTATCTATACACTTCTCCCAACTGTGGCTGGGGTCAGGAGTTGTCTACGGCATACTTTCCCTCCTTGTTTGAAATGATTGATTTTGTGTTATCAGTAGAGCTGCTCTTCTGAGGCTCGGGAGATGCTCTCCATGACAGCCTCTCCTTGGAAGATCGTAGGGAAGAAGGGACACTAGATACAACCAGAAACGAAGGTATCTGCAGCTCTTATTGAGGAAGCAAGTGCTTAACTTTAAATAGGTGCTGAAGCCCATCAATACAACATAAATAAATAACCTGTGAAACATTGCAGCATTTGCTTAAACGTGCTCCTGTGCTGCCAGTTCTAATGAGTTACGATTTCAGTCTACTGAAGCACTTAAGCAATTGTGTAATTCACAGTACAGTAGAAATCCCTTGACTTTAATGGGGTTTATGTGCTCAAAACCATTTGCCTGCTTAAGTGCGGAACTGGAATAAAATACTCTGGACAGCTAAAGGCCAAGTGGGAGAGTGTGATGAACATACAGCACTTACTTTACTGTCCTCTGTTTACTGGCCACAGCGAATAGATCCACAGGTCTTGGGAAGGATGGAGGAGTGTGAGGACCTGCGATGGTCTTTTCTTTGGGAAGGAGCAAGGTGCTGCTGGAGGAGAAATAAAATCAAATTCAAACATCTTACAGTGACTGCAGGAGTAAATTCCAACCTAAATCGTAGCTTGGTGGAAATAAATGAGATACTCCATGCCTGAGCTGTAAGCAAGGAATGAACTCTCTCCTGACTCCTTAGGCAATAGATCGATGGGTGTTTAGTTTGTTGCTAAAGAGACAACAGTTGTCGATTCCCATCTTGTTATTCTTCTCTTGTTTCTCCTCTCCCCACTCTACAGATAATGTAATTATTTAAAAACACATGAAAAAAGTAAAAGAAAGTTTAGCTTTTTTTCTGCAGAGATTATTACTCCTAACGCTGTGTTAACATAATCTCACAGCTGACTGAACACTCCCCTCTGACCTTTCCTTCCTTGGGGACAAACTCAGGTTTAATTGACATTTGTGTCTGTGAGCTCTGCTGAGGAGAGATTAGCAGTGGCTTAGCTAATTAGTATTTAAATGTTCACTAATGTTCTAATGGATTTGTCAATTACAATCTTATTAAAAATTGATTCAAAGATTTCACTTTTTGGAAAAAAAGCAGAGATGTCAGAGCTGATTGAATTTCTCAAAAGGATTAAAGAAAGAAATCAAATCTGCTATTACCATCTTTTCAGTCATACTGGAAGACAGGGAAATATTTTGAATTGTAAATGGCCCATATGTTTCTTGAGATGCAAATTCACTTTACTCCTCGCTATTGCATTGAAAACAGTGGGGACACATGAGATCTTATTAGGATTATTTGAAAGTATTCACATTGTAATTACTTGTGTTGGTGTTCTTCTATTCCAGCAAAACTTTTACAGGTTTGAGTACTAGAAGAACCTTCCCCATAAATGTAACAGATAACATTACAATATTTCTGTTTTTTTTTTACATGGGCTATTGATCTCTTTAGTGTCCCTCATGTTGTAAATGATAGTAACACCTTCTGCTGGCTGCACTGAGTGTTATCTATAACAGGTTTTCAGCCAAGGGGTTTCTATTTCAAACTCGATCCACAATTTATACAATAAATGATGAAGGCAGCTTCTGGCTGTGGAAAATTGTTGGCTGATCAAAACAGGTGCAGGTTGTTATAAGCTGAAACCCTCCTTGTGACTGGGTTGATGAAGGAAGGTAATGTAATAAGACAAGTTGGTCTTTTACCTACTTTCTACTGAAGTATTTCAACACACAAAGCAAGTAGACAAATATATTGTGGATTAAAGTTTGGAACCCTCAGTTTGAACCCTCAGTTCAACTGGTTTGATTTTTCTTCTTTAAAAGATGACCCAGCTGGCTCAGTGGGAGTTTCAGCTGTTCAGGGGATACGCATGCCCTCTGAAAACGAAGCTAGTGTCTTTGAAAATGCAACTGTGGATTTACCAACTCAGGAATAGTAAGGAAATATTGTCATGTGCATTCAGGAATACTGTCATCACTGGAAAGCCCAAGTTCATTGACCTTCCGTGCAGGCAATGCTGTGTCTAACCTTGAGATGCAAGAATGCATGATTATTTGTTGTGGGGCTTTTTTGGCTCATGATTTTAAAAGGAATCAATCTGTATCAGCACAAAATTACTTTGTTTACTGTCTAATGAAAAAAAAAAACACAAAACAATGCAAAAGAAATGAAAACACAAAAAAAAAAGCCAACAAGAAAGATGCTTTGGATTGAAATAATCCAGAGTGTTTTTAGTGTAATCTGAAACAAACTGATGTTTCATTCTCATACCCTTTGTTTAAACCTAAGCCAGGAAGACGCAGTTCAAAATACGAGAAAACAATTTTAGTCATAATTTTAAGTTACAATTTTACTCCCTTTTTACCTAGAACACTTGGAAACTTATATCATTTTCAGAATTGTTATAATTTGCCCAGTGCATTTTTCTTGCAGAGCTCTACTTCCAAGAACCCAAGTTGCTTTTGGAAAGGGGCTGTAAATTCAGGATTGCTTATGTGATTTCCAGTCCTTCCTAACACCCCCAAAGTCTGATGCCATGGCCCAGACGTTCTGACTCTTTCGGACCCTAGGGGTCAGTAGGTCATTTTCCAATAAACTTCTTAGGAGCTCTCATTAAAGTAAAGGGGTTTTCACTAAATTTATTACGAGAAATTCTTGGACTACCAAGGAAGAAAGAATTACGAGATCTGCTCTTCCCACACCTGAGCAATGCCTCTGTCTCCCTCTATCTCTTCTGCCCACCACTCTTTAGGTGTCCTCTTCACCCCTATTTCATGACCTTCTTCAGAAAGACAATATGCAGGACACATCAGCAGTTGTGTAAGCAGCGTGTGAGGCATATAGACCGGGGGACATCAAACCTCAGATCACTGCAACTCTCCACAGTCTGTAAACCAGCGAGATACTATACTGTATCCTCTCCAAAACACTCCCCAGAAGCCATTAATTACAGTTATCAGGGAAAGAGTTTGGTGCTGAGTTCAAGATACTGAACCGGAGACGTGGGGAGAGCCAATTCAGAAGGAAAATCACCTCTGCATCCTACAGCACTGTCTGGCATCAAAAGGCCCCTGCCCTTATGCTGGAAAATGGATGTACAAGGTAGTCCCAGGACATAGCTCTGCCTCCCCAAAACCCTGATACTGAGGGTGTTAGAAGAAGCCTTGATAGGGGGAAATGTAAACAGAGAAAGACATCTGGGGACTGTAGCCAACAACTACGTTTTGGCACTGCAAGCCAAACCACAGCCTCGGCGCTGCAAGGAGGATATCTGCTGGGGTCATTGCTCTCTGGGAGGAACCACGTGGGGACAAATATCTCCCATCTCCACTGGCTGCTAGGAAATGGGAGCAGGTCAAGGGGACAGTGGCATCATTAATCATCCCAGATGGCTTTTGTAAAGAGAGAGGGCATCAACAGAAGGCTGTGGCTCTGGCTGGAGTCATCTAAGGTACAAGTGCCATCCCAGAAATCACATGCCACCTCCTGCCAGGGTGAGCATCTGGTCAGAGTGCCCTACCTGCTGCTACTGTGTCCCTGCAGGAGCAGTGCAGCTGGTGGCATGTCACATCTCGCATCTTTAACTGAGAGGCCAGCGGGGCCTTGCTGAAAAGATGGGGGATGGCCTTCTTGTTAAATGTGTACATTGAGGAAAATGAATTATGAAAGTAATGTCTCTGTTGTTAAAAGCTAGTTAGCTTCTGTATTGCTTTGTCATCTTTGTTCCCCAAAATGTCTGTAGTATAGAAAGAGCCAGTCCACTTCCTGGCTTCTTGCGTAATGTAATGCATTACCCCTAATGCTTTGTCTGATAAGAGATGATTAGTCAAAACTCATAACAGTCCTGCAGAAAAATGGGTCAGTCTGTCCTGAGACTGGGCAGGAGGGAGATGACAGTTGGGTGAGTAGCTCATATACACAGTCAGAGGAGACTGATAGCATTGTACAGATACGTTTATAAAACCAGTATGCATCCCTATAACCTAAATCAGAGCTAGTAAAACCCCATGTGCCAAAAAGGGAAATAAGTGCCAAATGAGGTGTTGCATTGATTAGCTAATTTAACTGGCACGTTGTCAAGCTTACTGCCCCATTCTTTTTTATAAGTAAGAGCTTTACTTTTTGGCTTCACTAGTCTATAGCATAGAGCCCTACTGCCCAGATCAGTCTGCTTCTAGCAGGTATCAAGCAATACATGCAAAGAAAAAATAAGTATGATTGCCCTGTCTGTGAAATTAAAGGGAAAAAGTGAAGGAGAAAATATTCCTTTTCGTACCAGTAAAGCGCTGTACATTTTTCACTCACTTATTTTAGAAACAAAGGCTAGCACATTTTATTTTGTGAAGGGGAAGGGAAAAAACATGAAGTCAAATGAAAGGATTACTGATGGGCAGAAATCACCAAATCACCATCCTCTTCATTTTTGAAAGAGTAATAATTGTAAATGACATTGAGTTAAACGTGAGGTCACTTTTATTCACTGAAAGCTTCAGAGAATTCTGAAGTTATAAACTCCCATTAAATTCAATTGGCTCTCTATTGAAGCAGGCTTTCTACACGACTTTAAGTGAAACTTAAAACAGTCAACCTGAACTTGAAATTTGACCTGGGATATTTCAGTATATTGCAAGTGATGAGTGTCTGCATATGAAAAGTGGGCAGCCCCATCTCCAAGTGCTCCTCACATCGTTGTGTGCGCATGCGTTCACCAAGTGCAGGGTCCTGCGTGGAAGTAGCATGAGTTGGCTGCAACCATATGGCGCAGGGATGAAAGCTTATGAAGGGTGCTGTTATTTTAGACAGTTTCACTGAGATTTTCTGCTTGGATGAAGGCACAAGGAAACTCTCTTGCTCAGTGTTTTGCACAGCCAAGTGTTAAATCACTTCATATCAGAGCTGAACCTCAACCTCATCACTGTTAATCTTCTTGATTGGTTAAGTCTTTGCTTTCTGTCAGAAGAGCTAAAATCTGAGTGTCAACAATCAGCACATGAAGATTTTCCAGCAGAGAAAAATGCCTCCCCTTTCCCGCCCCCTTTCCTTCCTCTGTTGCTGAGGGGAGAGAACATCCTCTTGACCCCTTCTTCCCAACAAATCTGTTGTTTGCACTCTGCTGTTTTCTAACTGTACAGTAAGCCTGGGCTGAAGGCATATCCTTGCAGTGCTTACCCCACCACTCAACAAGGCTTTTTACTCAGGTAGCACTCGTCATTAACTCACATCAAGTAGTAGGAAAAATGTGGACTTTCTTGGGTGTGTGAAAGTATCAACCCTGAGATTTGGACATCTTTGTCAAATGAAAATGGTGTCATAAGGAAAAAGCATCTTTAATCCCAAAAGCCAAGGGTAATTCCTACTTTTATTTATGTGTCATTGACAGAACCGGCTTTCTTTGCCAAAGCCTTAATCACGGTCCTTAGTGGGCAGGACCTGGTCTAGGTTCCTAAGTGACTGGTTACCCCTGTGGGTAGGAGATCTCTTCTCCAGGCTGCAGAGTCATCACTACTGCTGTTCTAGGAGCTGCTCCATGGGTCTGCCAGCTGAAAGGCCTTTCACTGCCTACCCTGCCATGCTGCTGCTTCTCCTGTTCTCAAAGCAATTCAGATGGACTCCCAGAGGAAATAAGTACTGCAGACATCACCCACGTTGTCAGTCTTGCTTCCCAACAACAGAGGAAGTCATGATATTCAAAGACGCACAAACATGTTTTCTTCTTAATTCTGACTTCTTGCCTTCTTGTCCTTCAAATATTTTAGCCAGCCACTGTGTCATCACAGCATGCTGTCTGGTGCCTTAATCACAAGGTATTATTTCTGTTTACTGATTGAAAGATTTATAAAATGAATGAGGCATAACAAGAAAGGTATGGTGATGTATGAACAAGCTAATGAATGTGGGCATTAGGATGATTAATAGATACATCTCAAATAGAGATATCAACAAAACTTTGGTGGTTTAAACAGACCATTAGCAAATAAAGGCAAGGGTGCAAAGAAGGTTGAAGAGGACAGCTGCTCAAGAATCAAATGAATGTTTGAAAGCAAGATTTTGTGAATAGATTCTGGGAAAAAAACACCAACTCCAACATGCAGCAAGACTTTGTATAGCCGTGGGAGACTCACTGGATGGAGAAGATCATCTCTGCAATTACCGTGCCTGATGATGATCCTACTCTCAACCACAGCCACTACACTGGATGCCTCACTGAATGAAGCAGCCAAAAACCTTGCTTACAATGTGTGGACTACCGTTTCCTTCTGTGTGCTCTTTCTTGCAGCTTACCCTCACAGATGTGACAGAACCACAGCAGAGCTTTGGCAGAGCAGTTTCAGATGCATTTGGAAGGCATGCTTCTGGTTAGAGCTGGGATATTTCACACAGAGGATAATGTTTGCACTGAATGTCAATGCACGTTTTGGTTTGGTCAGGATAATGCCTAAGCAGTGACCTTATACAGCCCCAATTAGCAGATAACTGCCAGGGAGTCCCATTCCTTATTGTTAGGAGTGAACAAGGCAATCATGAAAGGAAGGCAGCAATAATAACAACAGCTAATTAGATGGCAAGTGGTACACAAGGCAAAGAAAAGAGAAAGATATGAGAGTTTCTATATGGGGTGGCTGCCAGCTGAATGTGAAGTAAGAATCTGGAGCTCAGGATGTAAGCATATGGCTCAAGTCAAGGTTCAATTCCTTCTGCCTCTATGGTCTTCTCCTTGGGCACATTGACACACATCTTTGCAGCAACACAACATCTTTGCAGCAACACTCGGATAGGCACACTCTTTGTGATGCATCATGTTCATGAAGCAGAGGTGCCAGATCTGGCCCTGACAAAGTGGTGGCCAGGTGCCTGCAGCATCCTGCCCAAACCCGCTGCTCCACTTCTGGAAAGGGCAGTGGTCCTTCTCTGCTGGCTGTGGCCTGCTGCTCTCCCACAAAGAAGCAGTAGCACCCTTTTCCTTGTGCACCAGTGGCATGTGATGTTCAGTATAATAGGGAGAGGTTGACTTGGCTGCTTTGGGGATACAGTGGGAAAAATGACATGTTCTGGGGGAGTTCACTCCAATACCTTCAAAGGATGTGGAATCCACTTGGGGATTTTGTGTCTTATTGCATATTAATATCAGCAGCACTGATAGTCCTCAGAACAGGAAAAGACCTCTTTCTGAAATACACTTTTTGAGTTTTTTTTCTGTGTTAAATATATAGATCTGCAGAGAAAAGCGTCATTCGGAGAACCTGAGGGATCTGTTGATGCTGCCAAGATTACTAGATGAAAGGAAATATTTTGGTCTGATCCCATTGCCACAGTCAGATCTGAGACTTCCTTTATGGTTACTCCAAATCCAGTTTGTTGTATGGAACTCAAGAAATAAATTTATACTTACTCCAGCCTACTCATGCCTACAGAAATACCCAATTACAGTAGTATAATTCTGCTGGAACTGTGAGGTTACTGACACACTCCTTCTGCAACTCCTGTACTTACTCTATTTTTTTGTATGTCTGTAGGAAAGTCACTACCGTGGCAGTTTTTTTCAGAATGTTTGCTGTGGGCTATATCCTACTCTCACTAACCCTCATAAAATTCAGTAATTTCCATTAACGTTGATGGAGCTGACCTGGACTTGCACCTAGCCTAGATAATGGAATTTGACCTTAGGTATCTAAAGGAAATGCAATCCTCTATGTACTGCTTCAGATGAGCCATATTTCCTGAACTGGATGGTGGCTTCAGTTGGAAAGGCTCCCGATTCTAACGGAGAACTCTGGGCATTACTTTGAGACAGATACAATTAGGTGTAACTCATTAGCCAGAAAAGATAAAGCAGCACTTAAGGGACCCTCTGACAGATGCGAGTGTGTCTCTGCAGCTCTGAGCAGGGAGAGGGGTGGGTGCTTGCCCCTTCTGCTGCTAAACCTCCTCACAGTGCCTACAGAATAAAAGCCTCATGGCATAATGGTGGCGGTGATGACAAGGGTAATAAGGCTCATGATAATAAGGACAAGCAGGGTTTCCATTTCCATTACCAGCGCAATCGATTGGGGTTTAATTTTTTTTTTCTTTTTTTCTTCCATCTAAAGCAAGTTCCGTAAGGGTCATGAGATAAAACCCTGAAAAAAGGGCTTTAAAAAGGTCTTTGGAAGCGGTGTGGAATTTTAAAATTGAATCTGTAATTTAAAAAATGAAAAGTAATATATTTGGTACGCAGTCCATTTCCATTAGAAGTAGAATGCCACTCAGTCATTTCATCTCAGCGTAGGTTAGGTTAAGCATACAGGTGAACTGCTTTCTTTTTTGTAATTCCCCTCCCTAGGGAATACGCATTTGCAGAGTAGCAGATGCAGGTTTTGGCTTGTTACATACACACACCCGTATATTTCACTCCTTGGGATGAAGAGGAGAAGTCACTCATTCAATGGGGGTAAGAAGTTGCTATGGTCTGAAAGCTGCCTGCCTGTTGGGTGGTGGCACCTTGGTGCTCCCGCTAGATGTGAGCTCAAGCACAGGCTGGCACCCAGCACAGCTGGCTGGTATACCACCCAAGGTAAAACCATGGCTTTCCTCTCCAGGAACTGGGAGCCAGTGCTGAAACTGGAGCACTATGGGAATAATCCTTGCCCAGAGCAGTTGGCTCTATTTCAGGGTAGCAACTGTGAATCAAAAATACTTTTGTGTCAAGACTTACTGTGGTCCATTTGTTTCAGCCTGTGGCTGGGAGGAGCGCTGTTCAGAGGGGTAATGGTATTAGGGAGCTCGAGGATGAACTTGGCTTCCAGAAAAGTTTTCTCCGTGCTCTGATGCCCATTGCTTGCAGCAAAGAGGCATCTCAGGCAATGTTTGTGTTTGCTGTGATATCCACATTCATCAGACAGGTTTCCATGTGGATAGCATCGCATCTGCAGGAGAGAACTAACAACCATTCCTTCTTCTCCCTCTCTCCGTACTACTGGGTGACCAGATTGTATTTGGAAGAGCAAACCTCAAGCAGGTGAAACACAGAGGGATTTATCTGCTGAGTGAGTGACACGTTTAAATAAACATATTTCCTCACTACTGTAGACAAAAGCCAACCTTTTTCAAGACCTAAAGTGCAAGCAGGACTGAGCAGAATTAACAAAAATTTAGTTGCATGGGATTTTTCCAAGATGCAGAGAACAATAGAGGGAGGAAAGCTGAAAGCAAAAGGGGGATCGTACGCAGACAAACAGAGATGTTGTCCCTAAAAGATGATCTTAAATGAAAAAGACGATTCTGACTATGCTTGGATTCTGAAGCACTGGGTGTAAAACTTAAGGCACTTATGCAGAAAGAGGGACTTAGAAATGAAGGGCGTGTTAGGGGAAGAGCTATGTGTCATACTGTAGACACAAACTCCCTTTAAGCACACATTCCACCACACAACCTCCCTTACACATACAGAGGACAGCCCAGCCGCGTTCCAGTAGACTGGAAAGGAAGTACACAGCAGCTTAAATGGATAGGTGAGAGACTGGATTTCGGAAGAGTCTGGGGAAACAGGACGTTGAATGCCCCTGAAAATCTCAATCCAAGGCATTTTATTGAAACCCCTGCCACAAATCAATGACGTTTTTGCGATGCTCATTATGTTCATGCTTGTGCAACATGTTATTTTTCCCCCTCTCTGAAACCGTGACTTAATGCATAGTAATGGCATGTCAAAGGCAGCATTATAGCCCTGGTCCTGAATGCGATGCTGAGTCTCCTGTCATGCGTGGAATGTAATTACCATTAAGGCTGAAAAATGAGGGAGATGAACAGTAGTGGCAGTTTTTCTCAAGTTTACATAAACACTGGCTGCAAGAAGAGGGCAGGAACATTAAAATCAAAGAGTTCCTGTCACATCAGCGCTTTAAATCTCTAAGCGGCTCCTTGAAAATCATCTGGCCTCGGTGAACACAAACAGCCGATAAAACCTTCAGTGAAGGTCTGCTCTTATCTGCTAATTTCAGGGCAGTCCTGCCCTTTACTCACTGTCCCTAGGAAAGTAGCGATTTTGGCACTTTTCTGTTGGCTCACTAACCTTCCTAGCTGGAAAAGAAGTAGACATGGGGATGAAGGTGTTTGGGGTCTCTGTATCGCTCACGGGGCACTATGGGGAAACACTCCCAAGGCTTTGCTTCCTCATCCTTGTGGTTAAAGGCTCGGTGACAGAAAGAACCACGTCTTCCTGTGGTGCTGGCTGTCATCTTTCGGGCAGAATGTACCAAAGTCAGACCCCAAAACTCTCTGAAATGTGGGCGACACCTCTCTCCCCCCTGCTCCCCACTGCAGGTTCATTGCTTACTGAAAGCACTGGAACACAGCCATGCCTTGAGGAGGAAGAAGTGGCAGAGAGGATGTTTTAGGATGTTCTGTTTATTTTTTTCCTGAGTCACTGGAGTGGTGTTTCCCTATAGCTGTGCCTAGCTAACAGCCAATGCATAAGCCCACAGGTTTCAGGTTTCGTTATGAACGTGAAACTCAGAGCAGATTTGCCAGAGGATGTTTCAAAGGTAAATTTTCTGCATGAAATAGAGCTGATTTATTATCTCTGTGGTTTTATGGAGAGTTTTTGGCTTCTGTCCTCTCCTTTTTTTTTTTTAACGTGAAACCTGATGGCTTAAGCTGGGATTTGTTTTGTGGCTTTGATGAACTGAAGTCTGCTCCTCCTGCCACTTTTAATGGACCAGCGTTGTAAAGCACTTTAGGTTCAAACCTCCCACAAAATCTGCTGTTGGTAGAAAATGTGGATCACTTCTTCTAGGTCTTCCACATTGTTTTTCCTCTCCAAAATCCTATAAGGGCTTCACAGAAAGAGATAAAATGGTGATCTTGCCCCTGACTGCCATTTCCTGCTGTTGGTGCAATCACTTGTTTCAGTGCTTGCCTGACCTTCTAGGTAAATGGTTTCCTTGGGTCAAAAAGCGCTCTTCTCATCCAAACTGTCTAAGGTTAGTTTAATTTGTGTGGTGATTATATCCAACCACTAACGGTTTTGCTGTCCAGTAAGAGTTAAACAAATATAAAAGTTTAATGCAATTTCACGTGCAGGTCTTAATAGCATAACCTTCTGTTTTTATCCACGCCTTCATTTTCATAAGACCATTGCCTTCTGTGGCACAAGCATTTATCTTGACAAAGACTTCTCCCCACTCAGCATTTGTTTCTGATAGAAATCTCTTTCTGGTAGAAATCTGTAAGACTTAAATATTTTGGGGAGGAAAGATTTTCCATCTGAAGGTTCATAGATGAAGTCAAAATGAAGATTTTTTATCATACAGCCTTTAAGGAATATTTTCATTCTCTTTTGTTTATGAGAATTTGGATCTCCAAATGGGCTAAAGTGCAGAACTTCTCTTCGCATTGATCATTTCTCACTCTAAGAACGCTTCTAGGCCCTAAATGAATAAACTTCTGAGGTCTGTCCCAGAAGGCTGAGCTGAGAGCCCAGGTTGCAAGAGCCCATGGTGATGAAGCAGGTCCTCAGCTGAGTGAGGACTTCAGGTCTTGCGCTCAAGGACAGGGTTCATAAGAAAAAGCAGTGGATCAGGAAAGAAAAGGCACAGATGGAATTAAACTTGGCAAAGGATGTGAAAGATAGCAAGAAGGGATTCTAAAGGTATGTCAGTTGGAAGAGACAGGCAAAGGAGAGTGTACTCCCTCTGATAAATGTGAAAGGAGGACTGACTTCAACAGACATGGAGAAGACTGTGGTACTCAATGAGTTATTTGCATCAGTCTTTGCTGGCAGTCAGGCTTCCCACACCTCTCACATCCCTGAACCTCTAGGTGGGGGCTGGGGAAGCAGCCTTCCACTGTAAGAGCAGAGCAAGTCTGAGACCACCTCACAACACTGAATGTGTACAAGTCTGTGGGACCAGATGACATGCATCCCAGGGAAGGAACTAGCTAATGCAGTTATGGAGTCACACACCATCATGTCTGAAAAGTCGTGACAGTTAGGCAAAGTCTCCAGTAACTGGAAAAAGGGAAACATCACTGCCATATTCAAGAAAGGGAGAAAGGAAGACATGGGGAACTGCAAGCCAGTGTGCCTCACCTCTATGCCTGGGAAAATTACAGATCAGATCCTTCTGGGAGATATGTTAAGGCACGTTAGAGGAAGTAATCTGAGACAGACAGCACAGTTCCACCAAGGACAGATTATGTCTGACCAATCCAGTGGCCTTCTGTGATGGAATGACGACATCAGTACACAAAGGAAGGGCAACCAATGTCATCAACCTGGACTTGTGGAAGGCCTTTGACATGGTCTCATATCACATCCTTATCTCTAAATTGGAGAGATATGGATTTGAAGGGTCAGCTAATAGGTGTATAAAGGATTATTTGGATGGTTGCAGTCAGAAGGTCATGGTGAACAGATCTTTGTCCAGGAGGAGGCTCGTCATGGGTGGTGTCCCCAGAAGTCTATCTTGGGACTGATGCTCTTCAACATCTGTTTCAGTGTCATAAACATTAAGATGAAGTGTACATACCCTCAACAAGTTTGCTGATGACACCAAGCTGAGTGGTACAGTTGACACAACATAAGGAAGGGATACCATCCAAAGGGATAGGCTTGAAAGGTGGACCCATGGAAACATAATGAGGTTCAACAAGACCAAGTGCAAGGTGTTGCATTTGGGTCAAGGCAGTCCCACATTTCTGTACAGACTGGGAGAAGAACTCACTGAGAACAGCCCTGCTGAGAAGGACATGGGGATTGTGATGGACAAGAAGCTGGACATGATCCAGCAGTGAGTGCTTGCAGCTCTGAAGGCCAACTGTGCCATGGGCTGCATCAAAAGAGGGGTGAGTAGCAGGGAGAGGGGGGTGATTGTCTACTCTGTTCTTGTAAGGCCCCTTCTGGAGTACTGTGTTCAAGCCTGGCGCCTCCAGCACAAGAAAGATGTGGAGCTGTTGGATTGGGTCCAGAAGAGGGGTGCAAAGATGATCGAAGGGCTAGAGCACTTCTATGAAGAAAGACTGAGGGAGCTGATCTTATTAACTTGGAGAAGAGAAGTTTCTGGGGAGACCTCATTGTGGCCTTCCAGTACTTAAGGAGAGCTTATAAGCAGGAGGGATATCTGATTTTTACACAATCTGATTGTGACAGGACAAGGGAGAATGGTTTTTAACTAAAGAGGGGAGATCTAGGTTGGGTTTTAGGTAGAAATTATTTACTCAGAGGATGCTGAGGCACTGGAACATGTTGCCCAGAGAAGCTGTGGATGCCTCATCCTTGGAGATGCTCAAGGCCAGGTTGGATGGGACCCTGGGCAGCCTAATCTAGTGGATGACAACTCTCCCCATAGCAGGGAGGTTGGAACTGGGCAGCCTTTAAAGTCCCCTTCCAACCTAAGCCAATCTATGTATCTGTGATAAATATGGGTGTAGTGTGGCTCAGGCAGAGACCAGGGGTGGTAGTCCAAGCCTCAGTGCAGCTCAGCAATATGGGGGAAGTTTGTGTAGACTTCTCAAGACCAAACCACTAGGGTGGGGCGATACACCCAGGGCACTTTCAAAGATATATTCACCCTTTAAAATTACAGGAAGGTGTTTCCAATCCTAAATCCCAGAGATGCTCTAAGTACTGTAAATCATTCAGGTATTTGTGTTCTTCGGTGGTAGTAATCAATATGAACAACTTTCATTACTTGGTACTCAGTCAGGACTTCATCTAAACTTAACCCCAGGTAGGTGATGAAAAATGCCATCCATTAAATATTAACTTAAAGACATAGATGGGATAAATGTATAAATGTAAAAATCACAGCACTCAAGTGGAGTAAAAAACACCCCAGGGGACAGTATTCTTCAGTACAAGTGAGATGAAAATTGGATACCTCAGAAATGGTGAGAATGTTCTTGAGTGTATTACCCTTTTTGCAGTGTCACACAACTAAACTAGACTTTTATCAATCCACTCTGGTGATAAAAGCCCGGAATGGAGAAAATCAAATGGAAGAACTGAAAGTGGGAGGAGGGTGTTATTAAAAAATGCACCATGTATTTGTTTTTAACCAAGTTCTATATGTGACTGCAGTAAAGAAATATGACAAGCTTCTTCTGTTAATACTTCACATTCTTATTAGAGGTGTAATTTATTCATGCTGCGTTTTCTGAATAAAAGAACTGGGGGCAGGTGAGAAGAGGTGGGAAAAGCAGAAAGAAGAAAGTAGACACCACGTTGGAAAACAAAATATTCCTCTGTGTATTCATCCTTTATTCTGCTTTTCATTCCATGTGTGAAAACAAAAAAACAAACTGCAGTCCTCCTGTTCCCTAAAGTACGAGGACAAAATGGGTTTGACTCCTTTAAATGTAATGGAATGAGATCATTCTGGTTTTTGTTTTTTCATCAGATTTTTCACTTTACTTGTACCCAGGCTAATTTTTGCCTCTGTTTAGTTTTAGGCCATTTGATCCTTCAGTTTTGCTCATCAAATAAACCTTCGATCCTTGAGTCTGATTCAGTGTGTTTGGCTTGCAGTTTAGCTGCAAGATAAGGTGTTATTTTAATTAACACATATATGTTTATTAAAATGCACACATATACACATATATGTGCATATATATGTATATACATACATAATTAAAATAACACCTGTATAAAGTTCTGAACTTTGCTAGCATAAACAGGGGCAGGATCTGGATCACTGCTTTGCCGTTAGCTCTGCTAGCTGGAGTGAAATGCAAACAGAAGGATGCATTTCAGGAGCTAGCTCAAGCAGAAAGGGATAAGCTCCAAACGAAGAGGAAATCATGACGCTGGCAACGATTTTTGCAGTCTTAAGGGTAGCAGATGAGAAAAGTTCCTCGTAGTATTTCAGAAAAATGGGCTTGATGGTTACGATCGGAAAGAGAAAGTGCAAAGAAAAGAGACTGTAAACTTTTGTGTCTTTCTTTGAGTATCTCCTGCCATGTTAGTTCCTTTCTGGCTAGCTTCTTGCAAATGTTTGTGAGGTGGAGCTTTATTGGTATGTGTATTTAAAGAAAGCAGTCTATGAATGACTTTGACATGACTAAAGGGAAAATCCCTTACATGTGAATTGTATGAAGTGCTTTCATATTTGTTGTTTCAATAAGAAGGGATGGTGCTGGGTGACTTGTCTGAACAGATGAACCCAAAAGCTTGTCATTTCTTCTGCTTTTTTTGGTCTGATAGTGTATAGTACCTCCCCTTATGAAGACTGCCAAATCCGTACAGTTCGGACCCTGAATATCAAACAGTGGCTGTGGACTTTGTGTTAACCTTCTGGATACAAAGGCAGCAACATAGCAGATTGTTAGATTTTTAAAAGAACATACGTTTTGAAGGGAATGATAAATTGCGGGCAACATTAAATTCTTTGTTCCTTGTTTGTTTCTTTGGGATTTATTTCTCTGTTAATCTGTATGACGTTTTAAAGAAAGAACATCGAAGAATATAGTGGTCTATAATACCACCTATAGATAAAAGCACAGAACAGCCCTTTCGCTGCTCTGTGACCTTGCTTCACTATTGCCTCGCATGTTATACACCGTGTCGTGTGCAGGAGATCATGGCACAGGGCACTCAGCTGCAGCAATTTTTTTTGTATACACTATCCAAAATTATTATTTCTTTTAATTCAAGCATGACATTGCACAGGTAAAATAATTCATCACTCACAAGCAGCTGAAAGTTATTATTAAAAGGTTTTTACCCACATATACACGATTTGTCATTTTATCTGAGGGTGAGTGAAACATAAATTATACAGAAACTTAGTGAAGATTCCCTCTCTCCCTGAAAGCAATTTGCACAAACGTATATCTCCTCAGTTCCCTGGGAGGTCATGCCTATCTCACCATTTGGAGAGGTGAAATAAGTGCAGATCCTTTAGAAGGAAGAAATAAAGCCTGATTTTTCAGTTCCATGGACAAGTGTCCTCAATTAACACTGACAGCTATTTAATTTCATTTAAAATAAGGTGGTTTAAAATACGATTCTTATCTTTCCACCGCAGGATGGACTAAATCTTTCTTTTAGAGTCACCCAGCAGTGGGTATTAGGGGAAGTTGGTTATATTTCTTTCTACGGAAACCCGAGCTCCATTAGCAAAATATAGATTTGAGCAGATACGAACCCAGCATCTGGCCTTTTAGAAACAAGATAAAACTGTGAGGAGGGAATTAGAGAAGTTCCAAAGCTCACTTAAATCAATAGGGAGGCTTCATAACCTTCAGCAGGTTTTGGATCCTGCTCAAGAGAACAGAAGAACTTGTTTACCGTCAAGTAAAAAATCATTGTTGGATCACTAAGACCTTGACTTTGTTTTTCTGCAAAAATCTCTTCTCTCTCTACCAGTAACTTGCTGTTTTAAAGAAAATGAACCACAACTGATGCCACAGTTGAGAGAAGTGAATATAGTCCCCATGAAAGGGACGTGTCTAATACTGTGAAGTACTGGGTCCCACCCCAAATACTGCTAAATTTCTAATTATACAGTGTGCTTCAATAGATCTAGTGTTGGTAACATAATAAAACCAGCTACTGCAGAAAAAAAAGTCTGTCTTAAGAATGTCTTTTCAAATGGATGGATTCTTATATCAGTCTCATGGTTAGCCCAATTCTGTGGGCTTTTCATTTCCCAAGCAAAGCCAATTTGTTTATTTACATATTTATCTGATGCTATTGGGAAGACTTTTTGTAAAAATCACAAAAACCATCTGGAAAAGTGTAGAGCAGAAATGTCTTTCTCAGCCATCTCTAGGTGCCTCTTTAAGAAGCTTTAATTTAATGAAGTGAGAACAGCTGGTGTTGAACTGGTTGCTAAGAAGGTATTATGTAGCGTATTGGCTTACATAAACTTTGTTTGTGGTGATTACAAAATAGCTTATCTCTGTGGATGTGCAACTCCTGAAGTGTAAAGCTTGAAGACACAGTTACTAAATGAATGCATATTGAAGATTCCCAATCAGTTTTACTGAGCTGTGCTCAGCTGAAAGAAATACCCGGGTACCAGGCCCCGATCATTGTATGTTGATGGCTTCATGACACAAGTGGACAGGGAGCTAGATAACCTCACCTGAGTGCATCTGCTATTAAAGGTTGAACCAGGTGATCTTTTTAGATCAGCTCTTAATGGGAGTTGTTGTGTGATTCATAGCAGCCTGCTAAGAAACCAGAAAAGCTGAGAGAAATGCGCTCTTCATTCCTACTGAGATGTGGACATCACTGGTGAGGCTTCCAGCTAGTAAGATCCACCTAGTGGTCTGTATCTTGACCACAGTTTACCCAGTAGCCCAGTTCTGGATGACAAAGAGCTTTCTCCTCTGCCACTAATGAAAATACTGAACACCTGCAGTGCTGGTGCAGCTCTTCCAGATAAGGGAATGTGGTGAAGACCTCCTCGTGTAGGAGAGCTGCGCAGAGGGTGAGCAGGAGAGCTCTGTGAGGGTGAGCAGCCTTCTCCTGGACCTCACGTGCTCCTGGCTTCCTTCTAGGGCAGGTGTTAGCCTTGCTAAAAACAACAGGGAACGCTATACTTAACACTTCTTGTATGCAAACTGTGCACACATCTGCCACAGTGCAGATGTCTGTGCAAAGCATCTCCAAGGACAATTGTGAGCACATAAACCCCCTCTGCTATGTGTTTATTCAAGCTGGTGCTGTGTTGTCCTTTTATCACAAGGGGTGCCTGCAGGCAGTGAGGTTATGGCTTTTATAGCTGTTGTTATCAGGCCATCCTGCACTCCTGAAAAATGCTGGTAAAAACTCAAGTTGATGCTGTACGTTTTAACATAGACTCCCATTAGTTACAGTGTAGTGTAGTGGTGAGGTTTAAGAAGAGTTTGCCATTAACTGGAAGATTGTTTTTCAGGACCTCAAAGTTAGAACTCTGATACGATGATAAAACTGTGTCCCTTCTGAGGTGCCTCAGGGTGCTGGTGGCAGCCGGTCTCCTCCTCTTTCTCATTCTTTATTGTATATTTTTTTAGGGTATGTTTTGTAGCTGAAAGAAATACTACTGAAGATACTCTTAAAATACATTATTCTTGGGTTTTGGTTCATTTATAGTTGTTAAGACTTAATTAAAAAATATATTAATAATTAAAGTCTGAAGCTGCTAGTAAGATTAAATTATTCTCAGACAGGATTACCAAAATAGACAATGACAAACAAAAACTCTAGAGGACTGTGACTGAATAGATATGCAATAGATAGATTTATACCACATGCCTAGTTTTGAAGATGATGATGGCTTTCTTTGCAATCAGTTTCATGCCTACTGTTCACATGTTCAGTAATTACAAATATTGACAGTAGGACACTATCAACGGGCTTTCATAGTTTTCTGTTTAAACAGCAAGGAGGCAGTAAAGAAGAGGGAAAAATATATTGGTGAATAAGAGTTATGAAAGATTTCTGGGGGCTCCCACAAGCATAAGAACTGCTACATTGAATCAGACCAGAATACCCACATAGACTTGTATGCAGCAGCTACCAGCTAGCTGGACAAAGAAAGAGGGATCATTTCTGAGGTATATTTTCCCAACTTATGAACATGAATGTTTTAAGGGTCACTGCTTCTTTAACATGCATTAATGGATATATCCTGCGTGAATTTGCCTAATTCTGCACTGGACCTGTTTTCTTACTCTCAGCCTTCACAGCCATCTGTGGCAACCAGTCCCAGAATTTGTCTATTTGTGTGGAAAGTGCTTCCTTTCCTTTGCTTGTGAGGTTACAGCTGGAAAATGTACTTGGGTGCCTCTGGGGTTGCTTTGTTAGTGATGCTGTTTTTTTTCTCACTTTTTTCTGTTATATCAACCAGTATTTTTAGGTGATTTTTTGAATACTATTTAAATTTCCTCTTTAACAGAAAATTTTTTTTAATACATCTCCAATGAGTATTAAAAATAAAAAGAACAACACCTTAGATTTACTTATTTTATAGATACTTAAAGTCAAATTGCAACTAAATTTGTGATTAAATCTGCCTCTTTTCTCCCCAAAAACTTTGCTATATTTTTTAAACTTAGTTTTCTGCCTGTATTGTGCTCTTCATCTTTATCCCTGCTTTTGAAACTTGTGTTTTTGTATTAATTTTTCACATCCATGAAGAACAAGACAACTGTGTGGTGTCATTTGTCTTAGGACATTCTTTTATACCTGTGAGAGGTCTGACTCAATGAGGCTGAAGATAAAATTATTGCAGACTACACATAGGTCACTCCGAAAGTAATGCCTTCTGTTTATTTCTGTGGAAACTTCAACAGATACAAAGAGCACAATCTGCACCAGTGGAGGTGACCCACTGTTGCTGTCGTCACTGCTGAAATGTATCATCTACTGCCTCGCTGTGCTCGCATCCACTGTTTGGTCTCTATCAATTTTTGGAAAGCGTCAGTGAATGTCAATGAGTGCTATTTTTTTCTGCATGGAGGAATTCAGTTCCATAACTTTACTTCATACACACTTCCATGACAGACAGCATTTGGTCAGACTGCCCTGCTGCTGCCATCCATATCACAGCAACAAAATGTAATGGAATATTGGCAGGAAGGCTCAACCTCTACTACCATGCCACCAACATCCACCTCTGACATCACAGACCAACATAATAAAATAGGAGGCATTATTTTCAGCTGTCCTTGCACTAAAACAATAATCTGGTTCCAAGCACTCCATATTTGGGAGAAAGACTGTTTAAAAGCTACTGAAATTTGGCTCTTGCACTAATGAAAATGAAATATGCCAGCTACCTGTGTAAATTAATCTGCTTTTTTTCTTACATGGGCCCCACCATAAATGATATTTAATGAATACTTGTTCTCAGTTTGTTGCTTCTGTGGGGCAGCAATAGGTTGTGTAGCAAGTTGTACCTCAATGAGTTTTTGCAGGAGAGTTCATTTGATTCCTTTGACTCACTTGGTCCTTGTCATACAGAAGCTCACATAAAACTGTAGTGCTGGGTTTAATGGTGGAGAGTGAACAAATCTCTGCCCCTCTGGGACTCCTTCATTAGCTCAGCATTACAGGAGAGGCCAAGGCTAGGAAGCCTACTCCGCTCATTGTTCTTGTGTGGTCAAAACAGCAGCAAGACACCAAGGAGATAAATCTTGTTCTCCTCTCCCACAGAGGTGGCCTTCTACCAGCACTTTCTCCATAGCCAGCTGTAGTCTACTTCAGTTAACCTAGAGCTGTGGAAAGATTGAGGGAAAGAAATGAACAACAAGCTAAATGAAAAAGTAGTGCAAAATATAATATGGTTCAGTAAGATCCAGCACTATTTTCAGATTAATTAATTACTCTTTGATATGGTATAGTCAAACTTTCTTTAAGATCCATTTGTTAAAAGAAATATTAACTTTTAGGAAATGTTCTTTGTAGAGATTCTTATACAGAGACCAATAAAATGCTTTTGCATCACTTTGAAATAATATAATTATGGAAATCCATTCACAACCCAGATTTCAAGTTGCAGTTACAATGATTGGGTGAGGGGAAGGTTAACCTCTTCAAATACAAGAGACTTTTCATCTTAAAACATCTCCGATTTGATACAGAAAATATTATGGTACTGCTGCTTGATTTGCCATGTGCAACTTCTTTATCTGAATATCTCAAAAGTTATACTCTTTCCACTGTTTTCTACATAGTACACACGAATTATTTACTATTCAACATGCTCTACTACAGAATTTAAAGTGAAATTATAACATCTTTTAATCACGCGCACTTCAAATCACTCTTTGGCCTCTCAGACAGTTGTGCTCATTGATTAGCAGCAATTTTACTGCTGTGATCTGATATTGAATGCTTCCAAGCTTTTTACTACTGCTTCATGCTTGTACTGGGGACTGCCCAGCCTTCTCTGAACAAGCCAAAACACCTGAGCAGTAACTAAGACCAATCGGCACAGAGGGGAGAATGCATAAATTGAGTGGGTGGATTGGTGTCTCCTTGGATTTTTGCAAGCTGTTGTTTTGCTATAGCTGAAGCTCATGCACCATCTGAGTTAGAGTGTTAGAATTTCTTGGATAACGGGAAAAAAGCTCTTTTACAAGAGAGAGAGCATAGTATGAAAGATACCTAAAACTATTTAGGGAATTCTGGTATGTCTGCCCTATGACCAAGAGAGACTGGAAAGGCTAGGATATTTCCAGCTTATTAGAGTGAGTGCCCTAACAGTCCAGTTAAGAAAAAAATGGACAGTTCTGAGTGTCCTGGACTCCTAATGAGGGTATGCTTATGTCTAGCTAAAGATAATCCCGTCTCCTCCTGATTTAACATGAGAAGCTGGATGATGGGAACTCATAATATTCTACTTCTCAACCCTCCTGTCCTAGAGTTCAAGTACCCCCAGTATTTCTGAGCTCTGACACTTTTCCAACACATCACACCCATTCTTCAAGTTCCTTCCCCTTCCCCAAACAGTTCCTATTCAGAGCTCTCTGTTCCTCTCCTCAGAACTACAACTTTTCATCACCATCTACCCAAAGTACCCATAGTCCTCCCAGCTCACTTTCCTGGCCCTGCCCATTATGTGTTGCAATAACCTTTCAATAAAAGTTTCAGTAGCGGTCTGCTTGGCCAGCTCTCCTTGTCTCATTCCCTCCCTCCCCAGTGATTACATCTGATGACTAGATTTTCAAGTATTCACTCCCAGCTGTCTACAATGGGAGCTGTTACATGTTGAAATGTTCCTATAAACCTCGTCCAAATAGGACCCTGTTCTAATGAACAAAGGGAAACGACACAAATTCCTTCCAGCAGACAAGAGATTGAGAGTTTGGGTGTGTGTACTTGTGAACATCTGGTAAAAAGCGATCTGGTGATGAAAGTTTCCTTCACGTGGTCAAGTGTCAACAATATCACCTACTATGTAGTCTAAACTTCTATTTCACCAAGTGGTATGTTTTTGCTTTCAGTGACCTTGTACCTCGGTCAGAAGCTATGCCACACACTGCTGTCTCCTCCCTGCACAGGCAGGCTGAAATTGAAAAATGAAGGTTGGAGACTTTACCACCCTAATTTTCTGTTCCTGTTGTGCTTAAGTTTGTTAATGTCACACTGAGAAACCAACTTTTGGACAGATGATCTCTGAAATACCAAGAACGTTTTTCATGAGATCTCTTTAAATTGGTATTTGCAAATGTCCTCTAATTGCAGCTGAGATACTCCACTCCTCTCTTTTGTTTTAGTTGGTCTGCTTCTCATGTAATAGCACTGAAAAACATTTCTTCTGCAATGATCTTCAGGAAACTTTGTCTGATGAATGCATTCTGATGCAGTTCTAAGGATAGGACCTAAAGAGTTCTTCATAAATCAGCATCAGAATTGTATTTTATTTCCCCTCGCCTTGTTTTGTTTGATGCCCATGAAAGAGAAAGAGGACAAAAATAAATAAATAAATAAATAAATACCACACCATCTCTGCATGGAGAATTGTTATTACAGATATAGGAGCTCTAGGATGGGAGGATAGTAGCATCCGGCATTCTGGTTTTCTTTGCACGTGTGTGTATGTGTTTTTCTGGGTGCTTGATACAACAGGAGCTTTTACAACCACACAACTGCAGCTGTACTCAAGTCAGCTTTACTTCTGAGTACTCAGTGCTGCTGTCTGAACATTTTCCAAACATATGGGAAGAGGATGCAAATAACTATTCTTTCACAGATGGGTAGAACATTACCACTAACTCTTAAAACTGCTTCAGGAAACTGGAAGAAGAAAACAAACAACAGCAACAACAAAAAGACTTCCTTCTGTATTTAAAAGGAAAAGGAGAGGTGCCTAATTCAAGGCTGCATAAAGGCTCCTTGCAACAGATTTTGGAGTGAGGTCTTTGACCTGAGTGCAGACTCGTATTCTTTCACTACTTGTTAGTTCCAGACTAGGCAGACATCTACAACAGACCTAGTGATGGCAGAGGAAGAAAGACTGCATGGTCCGTTAAATGGCAGCCCTTAACCTATATGCTTTTAGTAAGGCTGGAAGAGTCTGCAGTTCCCTCGAACCTGCAAAGGTTGAAAGATTGAGAAGATTTTCTCTTGTGACATCAATAAATGCCATGTCATCTTTTTCCTCTTTTATTTTTGATGCTTTAACTTCTAGTAAATTTGGACTGGGGTAGATGGAGTAGATGACTGGAGTCATCTTCTTACCCACACTGGTAGGTGCATATGGGCTAGTAAAATGACACAACAATGCAAAACTCTTTTGAATTGTTTTTGAGAAGTATTAAGAACGCTTGTTTATATATATTTTTTCAATATATGTTAGCCTCTACCTCTGTCATAATTCTTAAATCAGACTGGACCCATGACAGCAAAAGCTTGCCTGGACTCTCTCACTTTTCCCTGTTTTCATCCTTCTCTGATTTCTCCTGCATGTTTGTGAAGCACAGTCTTACTTGAAATTCTTACTGAAAATGGAAGCATATCCTAAGTATGAACATTTTTAAAATGACGTATCTTGAAAGAAAATCTGAAAATCACATGGAGTGCAGCATAAAGCCCAAAACACTTAGAATTTAGTAGTGACTTTTATCAGAAAGCTGACATTGACCATACCATACTGATTAGTACATGTTCCCTGCATATCTCAAAGACATTTCAAAGGCTGGAATTTCACAGATCTTTGGTAATTGCCCAGCTCTTGTCCAGCCGATTCAACGTCTGCAGAATTAATTTTTTCAGAGTTTGAACTATTTTATCTACATCCCTCCTACTTGCTTGTATTTCCATGCACCAAGGTGGACAGAAATATTTTCTGTGCTCTCTTCAGAAATAAGTTTTTTAGTTGTCCAAGTTCTGTGCTGCAAAATAACAACTGGGAGATATATGGTTGTATGCATACGTACTTGTGTGGAACATATTCAACTGACAAACATCGGACAAAAAAGTGAGAGCTGGGCAGATCTCACAGTGTTTCCTTTGGAATTCATTGCTTGTTTTGTTTTGTTTTGTTTTTCTTATTGTTAACATCACAAATTTGGGTCTTGTTTGCTCTTTCTTTACCTCCAAGATGCACTGGATAGCTGAAGTCCTGCTGAGACTGTGTCTAAAATCAGACCTAAGGAGTCTTTGTTCAGCTGAAAACTTTACTGTCTCCCCCAGAGGACTGCACACAGCATGGAGGAAAGCCTGTTCACATCGCACAATGCCAGCTTTTTCAAGTTGTGTTCTGAGGATGTTCTTATGCACACAGTAATTTCCAAGCTGTCTTCCATTGAAATCAGAAAGCTACGGCCTTGCACTCCTGAACTCTTTTACTGAAATTAAAAGCATCAGAAAGGGGGAAAAAGCCCAAACATCAGTTCCAATTTTTTTTCCCCTCTCTTTTGTAGAGTTGTCATGCCTCGGCTGTAAATTTAAATTTTAGGACTTTCGATGAGAATGGAGCATTTGGCTGCCTCATTTCATGCTAGATCAGGAACAGCACAGGAGAGCACTTACTTTGTGAGGAACGGGGTGGGGAGTGCTGTCCAGAAATCTGCCAGTTCTCTTCTGCCTGTGCAGCCCAGCTCTTGGGCCCCTTTCATCTCAGCTCCTGCTGCATGGTAACACCTGCTCTGGAGCTGCATGGGGAGTGGAGCCGATAAAGGTAGTGCTTTGCAGACCTGAGCGCGCCGGAGCGCCTTAGCTTTTTGGATGGCCCTGCTTTCTCTGGCCCAGATCCAATACACCACTTAGACATCTGCTTAACTTTAAGCATGTGAGTATCCCCTTTGAAGTCCTATGTATATTGTTTTGGTGGACT
>JANHGO010002902.1:0-28548 GCA_024606505.1 Aquila spilogaster
GGCAATTTCAACTACATTGAATTCACGCGCATCCTTAAACACGGAGCAAAAGACAAGGATGACTGAGCAGATCCCTGCATACCTGTAGCTTTTTTTTTTTCCCCCCTCAGGACCTGTTTTTTCTTTTTTCTTGTTGGGACCCTTTGCATACATTTTTTTTGGCATTTCAGCTTTTGCCTCTGTAGACTCTGGGGCTGCTCAGGCACACCTGCACTTTTCCAATAGGACTGAAAATGTGCAGGGAGAGAGGATGGCTTAGAGTGATAGAGGTTTAGGAACAAAGATTTGGGGTGGGGAGGCGCTTAAAAATGTCGGTATTACTCATTCTAGCTAGATTTTTGCGATTTAAGGTAACTTCTTCAGTAAAACACCGCTTTATTAAATACGTTATTAAACAGTTTCATGCTAGAAGTGGGCTGTTTATCTAATCGTTTCTGTACATATTTTTACAGCTGTATACAGTCATGGTGTTATCTAATTTTGCCTTAAAAATGAAGCATGTCACTTACGCGTACTGAGTTTTTACATCAGTGAATGAACACTTCCCAGTGACTGAGTACTTCATTTCCTACTAAGAGCATATATAATGAATAAATTCACATCCTTCACATTTTAGTGCATTGTGAATTAATGAGTTTTGTCCTAGACTTGCACGTTAACATTTTAAAATCCTATGGGTGTAATGAAAGTGGTATTTCACTATTATCTTAACTGCTTCATTTCTTGACACTGAGTACAATATTAATACTGCTTTTTAAACTTACGTGGTAAATCCTAGTGCTTTCTGTAAAATAAAAAAGTCTGTGTGTGAGCAGAGTGTTTGAGTGATGCCTCTTAGCACACCTGCAGCACCAACAATAGAGAATACATTATATTTTGTTGCAACCGTTGTTTTTTCTTTCTTTCTTCCTTCTATCTTTTCTCAAAGCACATTGAGAATGGGGCTGGAGGAAGAAGAAACGTGTGCTGCTTCTGTGCTGTTTATACATTATTCTTGCATTCCAAATGAAACAATATATATTTTTATGGCTTCTTCTGACTGTAGTGCTTTAAGTGTGTGAAGAAAAGGCATTCTTTTCTGTTCCACTTCTCATACCCTATAGTTCATGTGGTATGGAACACATAGCAGACTTCGCACAACACTCGGAAGCAGCTTTGCCATAGTCTGAATATTGTGGTTCTGTTTTTTTTGGTATTGAGAGAAATGGTGACTGAGGTGATCACTTGAGAGTGCTTCTGTTACTTTTAGGAATTCAGTTGTTATCCCTTTTGAATTTAGGTTACAAAATAAGACAGATCACTTGGTTGAGAGTGTTTTGCTGTTTCTTTGTAGGCTGCTTTCCTAGACTGAATTTCATTAGATGGCAGTGACTGGGTTGGAAATACACTGCACTTCCATGAATAACCTGCCAGAACCATCTTCACCTTTTAGCTTATCTTGGTGAAATTATGAATGTAAAAGATAGGATGGAAATGATGTTCCTATAGCATATTTGATTCATTATGGCTTATTGAAGATAGTTACCAGTCCTATTCCATGTACAATTCCAGCACAGTTAAGTGCACAGTTAAGGAAAAGTCTCTTGGTGTTATAAAGCCATGTGAAAATGTGTGTGTTTATGCATGTATTTTATTAGAGTAAATACACCTTGAACTAGTCAAAACTTTTAAATCAATAGGAGTGCTGCAAAATGCAGCTGCAATATAGGGTTTGTCCAGACATGCAGTGCCCTCGTGGCATTAGGTGCCTTGAGTTCAGACTTTAAGTAGAGTTTTCCCACTTATTTTCCCCGAGAGCACTGGGAGGTCTGCATAGCTCCAGGACTTCTGTCAGTGAAGTTACAACAAGAGCACACTGCCTCTCGCGATACTTACTTGTTCACTTGATCAGTTTTAAGTGGGATTAGATTAATAACCTTTGAGTGGTTATTAAAGTGAGAGCTCTTTCTTTACTGGTGCTCTCCGTCATTTTAAGTGGTGGTACTTGTAGATCCATAGCACAAGGAGAACATGGTAGAAACCATCACTCGGCTGTTAAAAAGTGCATTGTTGGAATTACTGTGTCTTTGGCACAGTTCTTGGTGTAAAAGGGCATATAAAATACTGTGATAGAGGACTTCGAGTGACTTTGTAGATTTGTAAATGGGTGGGTTTATTTTGATCTAAAACATCATTCATTATCTCGCTAGTATCTTTAATCTATGATCTGTGAATAATGTGGTGCTCAGCATTAGCAAATACCCTGACTTGGTTCTGTCTAGGAGAAACGTTCTGGATATTTATTGATTTGCGTGGAGATAAGAAGCCCGGGATGAATCATCCTCTGTGGGTATGTTAGAGGTGTGCTTCTTCTGCCGTGTATTTTTTAATGCACCTTGCAATCTCTTTGAGAAGACGCTTCGGAGTTTCTTCTACCTTTGTCCCAACTTCACAAATAACGGCAACTCTCTGGACACGTAAGGCACATAGGATGCTAACTGTAGGCCTATAAGAAAAACGTGGAAGGCAGTGAAAAACAGAGAGGACTGCAAAAGGGCTCAGAACACTTGTGGAGGAGATGGAAGGAGAAGCCTAAACGCTTTGATAATAAACATTCTCTCAGTTGCTGGCTTTTTACCGAAAAATGTTTACATTTGGAAGGGGCGGAGTGAGCAAACTAGACAAAGAACTTCTGTATATGATCAGCGCAACCAATCTCCGGGCGTTCAGCAGCCCTCCAGCTGAGAACAGCTGGATCCCCTGCGCGCAGGAATGCCCGCCGCCTCCTGACGCTCCCCTGAAGGAAGCAGGCTGGGAACTTGTGGCCAATATCCCAATCCATCAGTAGGTGGCATTGCAGCTCCTAGCAGCGGCGCAGCTGAAGGGCGAACGCAGTACGGTTTCTTTTAGTTGGTTTGGGTTTCGTTTGTTTGTTTGTCAGTCCTAAAGAGCTCCTTTGACGCAGCGTACAGAAGAAAATACGGTCCGTTCCCACAGCAGCTCTGCTCCTCGCACGGCAAGGACTGACGCTGCTGGGATTTTTCAAATTACAGCTATTGCATGTGCTGGATGTTGGCTCTTTCATCCCATTTATGCATTACGGAGACGAGTGAAATAAGCTATTGCCAGGCCGTTGCTACAGACATGTATGTACGCACACGCATGTGGTGTATGTTTGAAAAAGATTCCTTTCCCATAAGCACTTCAGGGCGCCCGCTGTAGCTGAAAGCAGGCACGCTGCGTGCGCAGTTCTTACCATCTCAGTAAGCGCTCCTGCTCTTCTGCAAGACTTGCTTTGGAAAACTACCCCAAATTCAAATTTATTTGCATGCGTAATATCGTTTACATAGGAAAGACTAAAGCTTGTGATACAAATTATACTACCTAGGCCTAGGTAGTATGGTATGTCTCTGTAGCAGTAAACAGTTGCTAAGCCCTGGTTTTTTTTGCTTATAGGACTAGGGCTCTGTTGCAGCAAAGCAACACCTATGTTCCACTTGATCCTGTGACGATGAACTGCAAATCACCAATGCTATTGTTTTCGGCCATGCCTTTACCAGAATCCTTCTTTCAGCCTCTCAAGTTTTATGGCATGTAACTGCTCTGATCAATCAAGTCCCAGAACTCGGTTAAAAACAAACTTTGGTGGGTAATTCAGACGCCTGGGATTTCTCTTGCAAAGAAATTTTAAACCCCCACTCATCTCTGCTGCAGGAGGAGCCTTGAAGTCTGCCTCTGCTGGAACCAGTATCTCTGGTTTTATAGAATACCTGTAGCTTTCGATTGTGGCAAACTCATTCTCAGTAAGAGCCGCAGAATCTCCAAGTCCTCTTACCAGAGGACACAAAGGCGTTTATGTCTTCCTCCGTTTGTGTCCTTTATTTTAGTTTTTTAAGCTCAGTTGTTTCTGGTTAGGTCACTTGAGTGGAGGGCTAGAACAATGTGGCCTTGCATCCTCTCAGCTAGAACAAAGAATTAAAAGTAGGCCCACAACGTTCAGACTGCACATAAAACCACGGAACAATTGAATGAGGGTTGAACCATCACAAGCCGCGTTTCTTATTGCGCTGGTTTTTGTTTTTCTAGCAACGAAGGAGCTTAGGCAATGATCTCAGCAGAAAGGATTACAGAGATGAATGGCACCTGAAGACAGACTCTTTCCTGCTCTCCAAGGTGAAGTTCCCAAAAGCTGTGATTCACAAGTGGGGCTGGTACGCTTGTTTCCTGTGGTTGCACGGGCAACGGGCAACGGAGCTGAGCTCTAAGTGAGTTTTAGCTTATAAACTGCTTCCTTTTCAGGACCGTTTTGTGAGAAGCAGTGCCTCACCGGGGAACCGTCTCGCACATCCTGCATCTGGTCTAACACCCACCCCCTCCTTCCCATGAATGGAGGCAATAACTTTTGCAGGTTGTCACTGACCTTACCCTTCAAAGCCGTGCGCTGTACGCTGCTGTGGCTCCGCTCCTGATTGTCCTCGTGCAACTCAGCTACCTGTGGACAGGGGACAGGGATTCTGTTCGCTGCCCAGAGCCACGCTGTGCCTACTTGTGAATTACAGCCCTAACTCCTGTAGAAAGAGCAACGATGACTCCTTCCTTTCCCTTCAGTATTTCTGTTGATGGGATTCAGCAGACACTTGTTTTGATGGTTACTAATTTTAGTGCCTAACTCCCCTAGACAGAGAGAAGCATCTGTCAGTGCGACAGGCGTAGTACAGACGATGTCAAGCATTCTTCCCCGTCATCCAGACACCAAGTGGCAAGTATTTAGTATGCCAGCAACCAAATGTCAAATAGAATGATGACTGGTCTAAAAAGCATGAGAGTCTGAAGAGAATTCGTATCATCGGGGTGATTGAGTCTAAATACTAGGCACTCCGTATGACCTTTGCCGACTATCTCCTAGCGGCAGGCATGGTTTGTATTGCTATTCAAACAACCTCAGCCGGCTGCTGACTCATCGCTAGTTCCACTCCACGCATCCCGGGGCTTAAGCACAAAAATTGTTTTAGCAGCGCTCATTAGCTGGGAAAGGCAAACCTAACTGGAATTCCTATGTAATCACCATGAGATCAGAGGGGTCACATGAAGTGACTCTTTAAAAATATATGTTTGGAAAAAAAAAAAAAAAAAAAAAAAGGAGAAAAAAAAATCATTCGCGCAGCTTTACCGGGGATGCATACCAGTCCCAGCAGGCTCCTTTCAGTGAGCAGATGAGAGCTGCAAATTAAAGATACTTGCAGCTGGGAGTTTCCTTTTCAAATAACTGCAGGTCACTGTGACATTTGAAATGGTTGCAAGAAGCTACAATGAGCCCACAATCACTGCATGTTGCACTCCCCCACCCCCCCCAACCACGTACACAGTATTTCCTTGAGAAATCTGCACAGCTTTATGCCCCACAGCCCTAGCAAGCTTCAAAGCTCTGGGGCTGGAGTCAGTTAAAAGAGGCGCTGGGAAGTTTCACGTTAGCAAGATAAACTTGTGAACTTTGTGATACATTTTTGGAAGAGAATTAAATGGAATGGAATCGCTTGTAGTTAGCGCTTGCCTGTTTCTACTGATTTAATGGCTAAGATATTGCGTATTTATTAGAACTTGAGATGTATGTTGTGCAAAACAAGTTGTAAGACTGACTGTTCTTGCTGTTTTGTTGGCAAAAAGGGGAATTTGGCCGTGAATCTAAACTCTTCTACTTTTCCTGTCCCCATCCTCTGTTACTTACAAGAAAATCAAAAAGGTAGTATTGCTGCTTTCAACTGACAGAAGACAGCATTTCTTTTGGTCTTCCTCTGTCTTTTTTCATAACTAATTGAACACAATCTAAGTACAGTAACCAGCTCCTCTGCTGTAACAAATATAGGTATGCCAACTGCACGTCTTTCTGTTGTTTAGAATCAGAGGGAACAGCATGGAGTTGCATGGGGGAGGTCGGGTTTGGGATTATGAAAAGGTTCTTCACCAGAGAGAGTCAGACACTGGAACAGGCTGCCCAGGGCAGTGGTCATGGCCCCAGGCTGCCCGAGTTCAAAGGGCATCTGGCCAACAGTCTCAAATGTAGGGTTTGAAATTTGGGTGGTCCTGTGTGGAACCAGGGGTTGGACTCGATGATCCATGTGGTTCCCTTCCAACTCTGGATATTCTGTGATTCCACTGTTTGTTATTGGTGCTTTTTAGCACATCCATCTATTCGTGGCCTCTGTCTAGGTGAGGCAGGTAACAGCAGAGCTGTTACTTGTTTAGGCAAAGTAGCCATCTAAGTAAAGATTAAAATAGAGAAAATAGGAGCTGAGGCACTGAAGCATTTCCCAGTGCAACTGGTGAGAGAGATGTCTCCCTAGTCGAGATCCCAGTAGCCAGTCTTCTGCAAATGCTGGATACCAATGCCTCAGCAACTGTATAGGCAGCCCCTTTGGCAACCCAAAGCAACTCTGTTCCATAATCTCCCTTTTCTCTCTCCTACCACCCCATTTCAGACCATTTTGCAAGCACTTAAATGCCTTAAGTCAGTGGCCTGCACCTTTCTGTTCCAAGTTTTATACGTGCCTAAGGGCTGAGGCCCTCAAGCAAGGAAGGCATTCCCTTCCCAACTCTGTGTACCACAGCTTGGGCCTCACCTTGAGACAAGATCCAAAGCAGCTAATAAACTGTCAGGCTTTGCAAATTTTGGAGAATAAAAATTCAAGCAGTCCCAGGATTAAGTGGTGACTTAATGGCAGCTTTGAAAACGCTGGCAGTATCTAAATGGTACGTCAGTACCTCGGATATTTAAAGCTCTTGGCTGAAACATCAAATCAGATTCCTGTAGCCATCCGTGGATGCCCAGCAATGGGGTAACACAACAGAAATGTCATCTGGGGGCAGTAGGTAAGTGTGCTAGGGAACTAGGAGAATATTTTGGCTGATGTTCTTATTTGTGAGGTCTGGAAGATCTTATCCTCCACGAGATTTTCAGAGCTGGTAATTATGCCATCCCTGATCTCAAGTATCGCTAAGAAAGAACAAATATCAAACATGGGGGTGCTAGCTGCTTATTTTCACAGCCACTTTCAAGAATAGAGGGATAATTTACGCCTATGTGACTGATTCTGGATTATTCTTACCTGTGATAGATTCAGTGCTTGCGCACACCCTTTGCAGGAATGTTTTTGTTACTGGTGGTTTTAAAGGAGACATAAAAGCAAGGAAAGCATTTGGGAGATACTGTGATTATGAACAGGTGAGGGTATGTTTACTTGAGTTATTTCTTCTCCTTCCAATTCCCCCATGCCTTCCCTAAGCCTATTCACAGGTTTTCTTTCCACAGAGAAATTGTACTGAATTCAGTGAGGATCACTTAACGAGGTCACTTCAGCAACATCACCACGAAAGTTTCCAATATTTATGTTTACATTCTGATACGTAATTCTGACTCACTTCCTGACTTCGCTGTTCTCAGGTTGTTGTTGGTTTTCGGGTTTTTTTAGTATTTGCTTTTAAAAGAGGCACAGTCGGCTTTAGTTTCAGCCTCCAATCAATAGTAAATTATTGACTTTTCTCTACAATTTCCTCCATTTTATTTCTGTGGCGGTTGAAATTTTTACCTGGTGAATCTCCTTGCATTTATCTGCTGTACATGGCTGACATCAGATGCATATCCGGGCGTGTTCTTACGCAGTCCGCAAAGGTTTGTTTCAAGCTTTTGTCCCCAGAAGCTATGGAGAAAAGGACTCTATAAAATCGATTTAGAACAGAAGTTGGTTGGGGTGAGAAGTTTTATCCCTGCGAGTAAAAGCAGTGTGGAATGAAGGTAATTGTAACATGGGTTCTTTTAATGAATCTTAGCCACTTAGTTGACTAAAGACATTAGATTGGTCTTACTCAAAAGTAAGTAATTAACTTTCAACACAGAAAATGAAATGACTTACAACTGTCACACAGCTATCTGAACAATACTTATACTGTCTTGTTGCTTTTAATGCTTTTTTTTTTTTTTTTTTCCCCTGGCATTTTGTATGTAACAATCCAGACACCATGAGACATGTTTATTAAATACACTGGGGCCCTTTGCACAGTACAATCCTGTTTTATATAATTTTATACAATGCACTGCTACTGTAGCCAAGTAGTAAATAAGAACAGAATTCAGAAAGAAACTTTGGGGAAAGTGAGTATGTTCTGTATCCCATACTCAAAAGTAGTTTGGACTCCTGAAATAAGCTACATCCTTATTGGGAGAGAAATGCAGGCTGCTGAGGTGACTTTAGTGGATATTTTGCTGTTGGGCTGAGGATAGTTCCCCTTACTGTGCTGAAAAAAAAAAGCCAGCTGAAGAGCATCTTCCATGCCAACGCTTACAATGCTCTTAGAGCTCCAGACTGCAAGCTCCTCAGTGAGGTGACTCGTCCCCTTCCGTGTTTGTAGTGTCTACATAATGAGGGTGGGGGTTGAAAACAATGTCAGATGGCATTTCCATAACAAAAATAATAAGCGCTTTCTCAGCAGAGGTGGTAAATGCTATGTTTGAAAAGCTTCCGCCTCTAATTCATCAGAACATCTTTTCCACTTCTGTCTCTGCATGGGCTGATTTAACAGCTTTCTGTTAGCAGTATTCTAGATAACAAGTAGCAACCAAAATGTTCCAAGACTTTCTTATCTCACAGCCTAACGACAAAAGGAGACAATTGTACTTTATTTGCTAACTACAAACCGTGCTTTATCTTGCATTTTGGCTTATGTTATCATCGAGTTGCTAATCATCATTCTGTGACACTGTCTGCGCAGCTCCTCCATGCAGCTCTTGGCTGCAGTACGTGGGCACGGTATCATAAAACAGCAAACGATGCATTGGCACTTTCTGATAACTGTCATTAAGAGGGAAGATGCTCCTTTCGCCAGCCACTGGAACATGAGATATTCAAGCCACTAAATAAATGCTGTTATACATCATCTGGCCACAGCCCCCATGCAGTCAGGTGAGAGAGCTAGCTTCCAGTCTCAGTAACTATGTACTTTCGTAGCAGTAAGCCTTCCACATTTTGTGCTACTGAATGAAAAGAATTGGGAAAAGCCCTGTATAAAGTACCAGAAGGATTTTATTTCCTTGCTGAATTGCTGAAGTTTCTGCTGATTCTTCCAAGCATTAAAGAATAAGTAATCTACCCATTTAACTTCAGATGTCCTGCCCAGCCTACAGACCTGCACTCTGGTAATATCTGCAGCTCTAAAGTCCCCTTGGAGACCTTATGTTGTATTCAGATGTCAGAAACTGTGGCTTAAGTGAGCTCATTTCATCTCATGCAGCTTTTATTATATTTTGCTACCGCACCTGCAAAAGCACTCCATTTTATCATAGAATCACAGGAAGGCCTGGGTTGGAAGGGACCTCAAAGCCCACCCAGTCCCATCCCGTGCTGTGGGCAGGGCTGCCACCCAGCAGTTCAGCTGCCCAGGGCCCCATCCAACCTGGCCTTGAGCACCTCCAGGGATGGGGCACCACAGCTTCTCTGGGCAACTTGTGCAAGTGCCTTACTGCTCTCTGAGTGAAAAAATTCCCACCTAACCTCTCACCTATATCTCCCCTCTTTTAGTTGAAAGCCATTTCCCCTTGTCGTATCATGATCAGACCACACAAACAGTTGGTCTCCCTCTTGTTTATAAGCTCCCCCCAGGTTCTGAAAGGCCATAATGAGTTCAACCCAGAGACTTCTCCAAGCGAAACAAGCCCAACCTTTCTATGTAGGAGAGGTGCTCCAGCCCTTTGATCATCTTTGTGGCCCCCTCTGGATCCACTCTATGTCTTTCCTGTGCTGGGTGCCCCAGGTCTGGACACAGTGCTCCAGATGGGGCCTTACAAGGGCAGAGTAGAGGGGAACAATCACCTCCCTCGCCCTGCTGGTCACCCCTCTTTTGATACAGCCCAGGATACCATCGGCCTTCCGGGCTGCAAGAGCACGCTGCAGGACCCTCAAGACCTTCTCAGCAGGGCTGCTCTGAATGAATTCTTCTCCCAGTCTGTACACACACCTGGGATTGCCCTGACCCAAGTGCAACACCTTGTAGAACTTCAGTCGTAGACCCACTTTTCAAGCCTGTCCAGGTCCCTCTGGATGGCATCCTGGCACGTGTCTGCAGCAGGAGGTGACTTGGTTAAATGCGTCAGCAGGCTATGACCTTCCACAGGAAATAATGTCTGCATCAATTCCTAGAGCGGCACAAATAATTGAGCTGCTAAGAGCCCACAGAGAAGTTCCCAGGAAAACTTTACACTTAACCCAGATAATTACGGCTGCAGGTGGCATGTAAGCATGAATCACTTGGGTGAAAGCAGTGCTGAAATGTCAGCAAGCATGGTTTTAGATGCCTGTGAACTGAGTCCAACTACGCTTTACTGACCTTAATGCCAAGATGCCCTTAATCCTTGCACTAACCGCTAGCTGGAGTACAGCATGTTATTATCCTTCAAAATACCCAGGATTTGGAGAAACAGTATTGGCCATATGCTAATTTACATCCATTCAGGTAAATGCAGCAGTCATACCAGTTTGACAGGCAAATTTTGGTTCTCTTCCCACATCTCACCTTCTAACAAGTGCAGATATATTTCTATCCCATCGTGCTTGAAAGAAACTTCCGTTTTTGAGAACATGAGGAGATATAACTAAGGTAACAAACAACGATCTGCTGATGTTCCAAAAGCAAAAGCACAAAGGTTTTGCAAAGGAACTTAAAACATTCAGTTTTCATTCAATATTGAGTTCAGGCTTTGAACTCTTAACACACTGAACCATACTTTTCCTGTTCTAACTGCTTACATTCTTGATTGTATGCAGTGGGCTTATTTATTTTTTACAGAAGAATCATAACAGATCTAACATTCTGGGCTGAGCTGAACAACTTTGTTGTTATTTTCAACGTAAAACCTTGTGACAATGTCTTTGGGCCTAATTCATGCCTTACAGCTTCCTGGGCTGAATGTGTTCAGTAAGGATCAACAGCATCAAGTTAAATCCAGGCACCATGGCATCTCATGAAAAATAACGAGTGGTAAGAATAATGTCTTTTGCATTTTAGTTTGGCACCTAGAGCTTACATATGAGGAGAGAACTGAGTGTAATTTAATCTAGAGCCTAAGAAGGATCAAGGATCTTACACACAGTGTTGCTTTAGAGTGAAACTTTTTTCTTTTTAAGCTAGGCTGCTAAAGGAGGCTAAAATTTACAGGAGTGCAAGGGAGGACAGAAAGAGACAGCATTTGTGAGTGGCTCTGTAACTCCTGAGTTCCTCAAGAACTTGACTCTGGGCTTCCTCACTGTGAGGTCCAACAATTCGTACATTTTCTTCAAAGCAAAGAATTCCTTAGAACAACACATGTTTGCCTTCCCTCCTAAGAAATGTCATTGTAAAAGTGGGCTTGAATTTTTTTTTCTTTTCTTCCTCTCCTTTTCTACTTTATATACACTTTCAAAAATTGGCATTTTTGTGAATTCACTTAAGAGGTTTCTTGATTTTCTTTTGATTCGTTTAGATACCATATTCCACAAGGACAGAGGGAAAGAAAAGCAGCTATTTTCAGTCTCTACTTCCACTTCAGTCTAGAATTCTAGCCAGTGACTTGCTCTAGGTTTTGAGAACACACAGGCAAGAAAGGCTTGACTGAAAGGTGTTCTTCCCTGCTCTCGTCTACCGTCTTCTCCACTAAACATCCAGTGGAGCAGAAGAGTAACCTCCATCTCAGCTTCAGATGAGAGCTAGGGAGGCTGATGTGTGGTGCAGGCAAGGGAAGAATTCCTACACCACACAACTCAGGAAGCAACTGCACATCAAAAATTCCCCCAGCTGGGGAAAGGTTACAGGGCAAATCTGGGCCTGCCGTTCCTGGTAGAACACAAGAAATGTACAGATATTACACATTCCTTTTCTTGACTGGCCCCCTCTTCAAACAGACCTTAAATATTCAACAGAAGGATAGCCAAAGCCCTATACAGCATGTATATCCTAGGCCTATACGTGGAAAACTAAGGAAGAGCTATCCAGATACCTGGAATAATCTTCAGTGCCAAAGCACCTGAGGCAATGTTTCAAGTATTAAGCTCAGCTTGAAGGGCTATCATTCATCAAGTCTAAGTAACTTGAAACAATGGTGGTAGCAGGGGGCATAGGGATATATCAAATCTGTGCTATGCATTACCCCTGCTTCTGCTCACGTTATTATCAAACCCCACGCGCAGACACCAGTCTTGCCACTTCTTTGCTCCCTCTCAACAGAGTTGTTGTGCCACAGCACAAGCGTACCAACATGCAGAGCTGCAATACCCTTAAATCATGCTGCTTTTCCATGCACAGATGTTCTGTTTCTCAGCACCCCATCCAGAGTGCCTTTCTATTGCAGGATTAATTTGAGGTAGGGAGACCTTGAGTACACTCCTATTGTACAAGCCTACCATGAAGGAGAATTATTGAGTAATAGTGGAGCACTGAGTGGACTGGGAAGGAGGGTGTGCAAGAGCCTGCAGGAATGAAGTCATGTAGTCATGCTGTTCGTTTTTTTCAGATGTGGTGCTCAAGATTTCTAACAGTGCAATAAGTTGTGGAGCACTGACAATGTTTTTATAGCATGCTGTGGGAGAATTCATCTGTCCCCACTCCAGATCCTGGCAGAACTAGCATGGGTATGGCAAGTCATGAAAGTAAACTAATTCTGGCTCCAAATTTGTCATTCCATTGGTGGCAAGGCATTAATCCAGTATTTTATTCTCTGATGTATGTCTGCGTCATGCAAGAGGCAGGCTTGTTCACAATTCTCCTTATGTTCTTTGGAGTCAGGACTTACAGCCTATTCCATTGTCCAGATATGTCTGTTTTCAGCTAATCCAGACAGCCCTCTGCCTATCTGCTGTGGACCAAGATGTCCTATTACCTTTGGTGCTATGTAGTAGGCACATTGTGTTTTGGCAGATATCCGTGCTACACACCAATCTTGCTTCTCCTCAGCCTTCTAAACCAATTTCAGTGAAGTCTGTGTAACATTCCAAGCATTTCTGGTCCAAGTTTTAAATCTATGCTCTGTAAATCCACAAAGTAGCACAAGATAATCTGTTCACAGTTCCTGATCCAGTCCAAGCAACCAGAATATAACTGAAATATCTTTTTGCTGTAAGATGATGTGATCAGAGAGGAGAAAGAACTATGACCAAATATTACAGTGTGGAGTGAGTTTTCTAGGCTGCTATGAAAAAAAAAACGTGGTATGGAAAGGGAATCACTACAGGCTATGGGAAGTAGGTACGTTATCTTAACAAGAAAGAAAAACAGATGCCTGCATAACTAGTACATAAGCAATAATGTGCACAGAAAGTAGCACCAAGCTAAAGAACACAAAAACTATCAAGGGAAAGGAAAACATTAGTAGTACTGCTATTAGTTACCCACTGAGAAAGATTAATAAAGACTAAAATGAGTTTCAAACGTATCTGGTGAAAAACCTAGAAAGATTAAACAAAGGTGCTTTCACAATTTCGTTGCTGAAAAAGGAGCTTTTGAGATTGAACAGGAAGCAGTCAGAATGTCAACATGAAAGGAACGATTGATCAGAGGAGAATGCAGAGGGGCTCCTGCAAAAGAGCTAGTTCAGGAAATCTTTGCGATAGGCAACAATAATAACAACAAAGAGCTCAGACTAAATGTTACAGGGGGCTTCTTAAGTGATCAGAAGGCATAAGAACCTACTGGTGAGAATCAGAAGGAGAAAAGCTAGTAGCTTAAGTTGGTAGTGAGTTTTTGAAGGGGGGTGAGAATTTAGATTAATAAAAGGATCAAAATTCTTTGCATGTGGCTCAGGAAAAAAGGGGAGGATAAACTGAGTGGAGAGATGAAGATTGCTGGTATTGAAAAGGGAACCATGATTATTACTGTCTTCTAGCAGTGAATGACGGAAATTAGTGTGCCGCTGAGAACACTGCATGGTAATGTGACATTAGTATATTTGATAGATGAGAAAAGCTATTGTTTTTGTCTTTTCTGCTTGAGAATTCCCAATTACTTTGTATACTGCAATACCTTGAAGAGAAAGTTCCTGGTCCTAAAAGCAGATACCAATAGGCCAAACATGGTGAAATCTGGCTGGAATAGTATGTTTAAATAGGCCTGGCTGGTTGTTTTCTGAGTGGTGAAATGATAGAGAAAGTACCCATACGGAACAAAGGAGCATTAGGTAGCGTGTGTCCAGGAGCAATCTTGGCAGAGAAGCAGGAGAATCATTCCCAGTGAGAGTAAGAACAGGACTGTATGGAGTGTAATCCAAGTGAAACAAAAGAAACCACAAAGGAGAAGTCAGATCAAGCCACATGTCAGTTTTGCTGATTTGCTTCTGTGATAAGTTTACTTAGTATTTCATATGGAAATCAAGAATTTGCATTCCGTCAGCTCCTCTGTGGTCAGTTTCAAAAATGCAGTCCTAGAACTCTGAGCGCCATTTTAAAGCAGAAGTAGGAAATTTCCTGGAAACAAGAAGTCTTGCTATGCATACAGCTGCCACAGTCCATTCAGGTTCATATACAACTGACACGCACAAAAAATAGCAAAATAGCATCACTGAATTGAAATGGTATCCAGTCTTCTGCTCCGCCACCTTTTATTTATTTATTTTTAATTCCTAAGAAAACAGAAGTGCATGCACATAGTGTCCTCTTTTCTAACCAGCAAAGTGCTTTCTTCATCTGCTGGCCCCATGACAGAAGATGGAGAAGGGGAGAACTAAAAGCAAAAGTTTCAGGAGGGCAGGGAGAGGTGCCAGGGTTGTCAACCAAAGGGTGCCTCCAAATGGGGAGAGAGGTATGGCTGGAAGAGCAGCCTGTGGAGTTCATGGGCTGGCACTGAAAGTGGCAACAGCTGCAATAGCAGTGGCTGCGCAGGGACAAGTCCTGGAAAACGAACAGCCAGTAAGCACAGCACATGGGCTGTGGTCAGCACAGCTGCAAAATTCAACAACTGGTTTGGTCACAGACTTAGTGGTAGGGACAGTGCCTGTTTCTAGCCTCCACTCATTGTGCCTTGAATATTTTTGAGATGATTGCCATCCTTACTTAGGCAGATTTGTGCATGAGGTACACTGTAAGTGACCCTACAAATTTCAATTCAGACATTAACTGCTCAGACAATTAATGTGTTACACAGAGCATTTAATGGTAGAACTCTGACCTAGAAGCAACACGCAGCACAAATAATTGCCACAAAAAATAGTTCCTTGTATACACATTTTGTTGTCAAATGCTGTGTTGTGACATCACTGCATGACTAAGACTGGGACTTTGGGCTGGCTGGGACTGTTTTGCTATCCTCCGTGACCCCTCAGAGGCAGAGAGAACTATACCTCCAGCAAGGGAGCAGATGGCTACTGAGTAAACTAGCAGAGCTTAGGAGAGGACAAATGCCTCTATCAAGGTGGAAAATGTTCAAGGTGGCTGAGGGATCTACTTGTCATCAAGTAGATCCAGTGGAGATACTGGTGTAGAAATATTCCCACATTCCCACAGTACATAACAAAGTCTGGAATGCAGTAATACTGAAGTGGAACCCAGATCATAGTTAGATGAATGCAGACAGGCGGAACCTACAACGGACCTGACACTCTGAGGCTACAACAGAGCAGTTCTTCCTCCTTCTCATACAGCTGATCAAGTACTGGACATAATGACATCTGCTAGTTCCCTGCTCCCTTCCACCCTCTAGACAAGAACAAGGACTAATCCTAAGAGGAGTTACTTGGGCAGCTACTGCTACCCTTCAGAGAAATGATATAAGCCAAAAAGCCTCATAAGGGCTGAGATTAAAACCGAAGTTTCTGGCTCCACTCCCCTTGGAGGTCACAGAACTCTTTCTGATTAGAAAGAAAAATATTTGATTTATATAGAAATATCTCTGGCAAGAACAGTGAAGAGACATGCTATGTGATGGATATGGTTTTGATTACACTTTGAAAGCTTGCCTGAATGGAGCAGTAGCAGCTAAATAGTTTGCTATTTAACCTTTCTTTCCGAACTTACAATAGCACTGTACTGCTTAGCCAAATATTAAAATGGCATTTCAATACCAGTTACCTCCCTAAGTTTCTAAGAAAACTTTCACTTTGCACATTAAAACAATGAAAGGTACAAATAATCTTGATCAATCATTCACAGATCATCTCTTCCTGTTTATTCAAACTGTTTAGACAATATCTTTTTCCATTACAACCCTCACTTTAACAGCAGGATTATATGAGATCTACTCCAAAAAGATGCCTCCTATTTTTATCACATTGGCCCATGACATCAGAGGTGGATTTTGGTGGTGTGGCAGTAGAGGCTGAACATTCCCACCAATATTCCATCACATTTTGTTGCTGTGTGACAGACGGCAGCAGAGGGGCAGTCTGACAGAATGGTATCTGACATGGAAGTGCGTATGAAGCAAAAGTGTGTCACTGAACTCTCCCATGCAGAAAAAAATTGCACTATTGATATTCATCATTGCTTGCTGAACATTTACGGGGACCAAACAGTGAGTGTCAGCACAGTGAGGTGATGGGCAGCACATTTCAGCAGTGACTACAGTGGATCACCTCCACTAGTGCAGATTTTTATGAGCGTGGCATGCAGGCTCTTGTTTATCATGGGCAAAAATGCATATCTAATGGTGGTGACTATGTTGGAAAACAGTGTTTTGTAGCTGAGAATTCACTCTATCAAATAGCACTATTGTGCTCTTTGTATCTGTTGTATTTCCCATGAAAATAAACTGGAGGAATTACTTTTGGAGCAACCTATGTATTTTGTGTTAAAGAAGTCCCTTAACTACAACTGATGAATAAGACCAGAGAGAAGTATCTTTTGCAAGTAATCACTGCAGAGTACTGCTCCTACAGTAAGCACGCTGTGTTAGAACATGTGCAGCAAAAGCCATATAGCAGAAAATATTTACAGATCTCAATTTTCAACTCTCTAACATCATGTACTCGAGAGATCCCATTTGTGGTCTAAGTTGAAAGGAGAAATATTTATCTTCCTTTTGTTTAAAAATTATTAGTATCACAGACCGGAAGTACTTCGTTGTTGCCAGTGTTCTTGCTGTCCTTTTATCTACGGACATAGTGGAGGACATGCCAGAACAGAACACTGGGATAACCACTTATTTTAGTGCAGATCTCTCAACATTAGGAAAAGGTCTGGCAAAATGGGAATCCAGATTCTGGATCTGGACTGACTGATTTGGTTAGAACTTAGTAAAGAGTTCTCTCATTTTGTGTCCTTAAATGGGGGCTTATTAACCATTTTCTTATATGAACACCACAAAAAATGTGTATCACTTACCATATTACACTCTTCCTAACCTCTTCAGTACAAGGACTCGTCTATTACATGTTTGGTCAGCCTCACTGGAGTCCTATTTCATGGCATAGCCCAAAGCCCTGTCTTCATTTTAAGTAATGACTATGGCACTAGCGTAACTGCACAATTTGGCTATCTGGATTTCCTGATAAAATTGCTAATATAATCTTACAGCTATGTGTACGTATTTTTGTTCCCAATCTAGAGAAAATAATTTTCAAGGTAAGTATTAATGTTGCCAGATACATTATACAGCAAAGGCCAAGGAACTGAACACAGAATTTGCTTCTCTTTCCAAAGATATCTAGTTTAACAACTACAAGTACAAGAGTGATCTTTAATGTATTGAGAACTCCCGGGCAAAATTTCTTTTAATATATTACACTGCCATTCTCCTAAAGTAGCATTCTGACCCACAACCTTTATTTAAAAATATTTGATCAAAATCCTGTTGGTGGTGGGCAGCTATTATCTTTTTAAGCAGACTAGAGTTCTTTAATAAAGGATGAGCTCTTCACATAGAACTGGAAATTAAAATAGACAGATCTGGTACCTGGGGAACAGATCTGATTAAACTAGAAACCATACTTTGCAAGTGTCGTTTTCTGATCTGAAAATGTCCTGCACCCATATGTCAGGACATATCAAATTAGAAAAAGTACTCCATGTGGAGACCAAGCTTTCCCTTGCTGGGGCCACAAGGGCCTCCTGGCCGGGTCCTTGGACCACCAAAACCACCCTCCTTTCTGTAGCCTGGTGTGGTCGCAAACTTCATCTTGCACCCTGAAGACTGCTGACTCCAAGAACAGGGAAAACCCAACCACAGCACAGGAAACTCAAGGCAGGATTTCTTGAATCAATTTCAATGCCATGGTACTGGACTCATTTAACAAGCTGAAGCACTGACGAGATTTTGGTTTGGGCAAAGGGGACACACACCTCAGACAGGACGCTGCTGGATTTGTTGCCTTGCTTGCCCAGGTAGAAACTCCCACATTACAACTCATGTATCCCACCAAGAAAGGCCAGCCCTTTCACACTCACCAGCCCAAACATGGAATGCGGGTCTGTAGGAACAGGTATAAAACCATGCCTATGACACTTGTCTTACTCACACGAAGGGAGCTTACCTGAACCATTGTTCAGGTCCCTGTCTGTCAAGTGGAGAAAATTTTCCCTGCTTAGATACTGCTGTGCTTTGCCCTTCTCAGAGGGGGATCCACTACATTTTGTGGAGGAGAGCTCAGTGTGCCAGAAGAGAAGCCCTGGCTTGGCAGGTTTCTCCCATGCCTGTTCCCTCTAGCAGTGGATACAGACCCTTGTCAGACTGCATGTGAGGGATTTCCACATGCAGCCAAACCACAGACTTCCCTTCCGTCCCACAGAGAAGGGCTGGTGTACTTCTTGTACTTTCTGCCTTGCGTGCAAGAGCCATGGTGTTGATCCATGACATCTTCAGGCCCTGTTCCCTAAATGCCTTCCCTAGGAAGGCCCAACCTTGCTGCTTTCCCCCTGGAAAACTGTCATTGCTCTGAGACACCGATACCAAGACAAATACCTTCTCAAAGGCTGCAACTGCAAACATGACCACTACTTGCACAGAGCACAAATCAAGGACGCTGTAGGGCCCTTTGAAGGATTTCGTAGAAAGCTTTGCATAGCAATAGAGAATACTGATGTATGGATGTAGTAGAGCAGCTTGGCTGTGCAGCCACACTGAACAAAAGTGAGTGTGGGGACTGTTTATGAGTGTTCATGTTAGAAACAGTGATAAATTAACATGCATCAGCGTATCAAGGGGCAGCACGCAGTATCTCCCCAGAAGAGAGACTAAACTAACTTATTGTACATCTAATTATATATTGTTATCCTGTCCTTCCTCTACTGCACTGTTGCTCTGGCAAAGAAAACTTCTGCAACTCCAATCATTAAATCAAGCCTAAATGTCCACCAGATTTATTTTCGAACAAATGCGTGCAAAAAAGAAAAAAGAAAAAAAAAAGACAAGTAGAAAAAGCAAACTATTAATCAACTTAAACTGAAATAAGCACTGAAAAGAGAACTCCAGAAAAACGTTGTACTTGGTATGGTTTAGGCCACATCCCGATTTCACATCCTGATTTAATTCAGCATAAGTCTAAAACAATGCCAATAAATCCACTTTATATTTACCCCAGGTAATTGAGCAAACAAAGGCCTGGAATGAGATTAAACTTGGTGTTAAATTAACAGTTAGGCATATCAGCACAGATGGAAGTTTAATCCCTAAAACTGTTCTTCCTGTTTCTTCATGTCACGTTGCATTTTTAACATATCCAGACACAAACTATTGCAGAGTTGATCAGTTCCTTAGCTACAGCAACAATTTTCACAGGCATTACTGATTTGAGTTTTCAAGGTTTGCTTCTTCAGTAGCAGACTGAATTCAAGCAGTTGGTATCGCTACAGCGAGCTCTGAGCAACCCTTGGATCTGTCAGGTTATATCAGTCTTTGAAGTGAGTAGTCTGGCAGCTTTCTCCAAAAAGTTTGCTGTTTCCTACTCCCTTCTGAGACTAAAATGAGCCAGCTACTTTGCTGATCTTCTATCCATGCTGCAAAACCTATATATTTTCCAGACTCGATGAAAATGCTCCTGGGAACAACAAAAAAAAAGACATAAATGTTTCCTTTAGGATGGGAAAGGCTAGGTGGTGTTCCCTAAAGCGTATTATGCACGTCTTCAGCTGAAATGCAGCTGCTCACTCTTTTTAGCCACATTTTCAGATGGGTCAGGCAGCACCTAGAAACAAGAGTGTCTATTTACAAGGAAAAAAAAAGTCTAAAAATTCTACAAATAGTAATTTAGATCCATTATTCCCTAAGAAATTGAGATCTTTCCATGAATGCTTCGAGGATAATTTTACATTTTCACTTCTTGGTTTTCACTCTAAAATGGCAATATTGGGACATTTAAAAATTATTTTCTGTATCAGTAGCTACAACCTAAGTAAAATAAACAGAAGAAAAGCTCCACCATCAAGCTACTACATACTACTAGATGGCTATAAGCACAACTGATTTCTGCTGAAGCTACTTTTTATCCCTGTGGGTGGTTAAACTGTCGTGACTGTGTCCTCAAATGCATTCTGCATCACCTGATAGGTATGTGACTGACTGACCCTTGAAGTATCAAAGCAGAATTCTTCAACCAGGCTTGTCCTCTAGAGTGCTCACCAATACCAAGCCAAAACAAGATGCTTTTCCTGTATGTTTAGCACTTATCTTCTCTTACTAGCTTTATGATTAGAGTATTTACAGGTAGTATGGAAGATCTTGTTTCATGTACTTAAGCTGTACTTTAACCCAGGGATCTATAATTCTGTGTCTATGCTATAAGGCTACAGGTTGTTTTGGAGTAAGTCTCTACTAGGGAAGCTGTTTAAATAACTTTATATAACCTTGTATGAATAACTACACAACCATTAAAGCAAAGATATGAACCATATTCAGTGATAACACAGCTGAGTGAGAGAGGAAGCAATTCTCTCTGACTTGATAAATATTTAGTTACAAGAGCCTGGAAAAGATCTCTTACAGAGCACCCTGGAATCCAGGAGCTGGAACATTCCCTTGGGATGCGTGTCACATCATGAGTAAGCAGCATATGTTTGTTCTAGCTAATGACTTGCATTACCTTTGAATGACTTGCCAGAAATAAAGATCACAGCTAAAAAAAAAGTTTCCACAGTATGGTGGAGAAAGAGCTCCAGGAGAGAATGAAGACAGAGGAAGCCTACAACCTGAGTCTTAAGGACGACTTGAACATTCCTTATGATACTGGAATACTGGATACTACTATGATTCCTTCTGTTTGTACAGTCGAGTGAATTCAGTGACTTGGAAGAACAACAGTCCTTCCAAAAGAGGTTTTAAATGCAAGAGCAGCTAGTCTTGCACTACCTACTTCTCACAGGTGTGGTTACCTGATAGTCTGAATTGAAGCTGGAATTCCATAGAATCTCACAGTATTACGTTCAAGTAGAGGAAACCAGTAAAATGGTTTGAAAACATAAAAGTTTATAAGAATGACCTTATTTTCTCTTCCCTGTCAGGCTGGATATAAACTAATGAAACAATGAATTCTTCCTCTGAAAAACATGAAGACCAATTTCTCCCAGTTCCGGTCCTTTCAAATATGACTCCTAGGTCTCAGATCAAGGAGAAAATAAGATACTGCACAACAACAGGGTTGACCCAGACCTCCGGATTGTTGATTTTTATCAACTGATCTGTGGGTGAGAGTCGATCACATGATATCAGAAATGGTACTAGACACAATGTAAGCACAATGTAAGTAGCTTTCAGCAAACACAGGGAGGTAAAAAAAAATAGAATGTGTATGTGTGTAAGATAGTAAGCCTGTTCAGCTGTACTTTTAATGTGGCTGTAAACAGATAAACTGTTGTGAACTTTAGAGACTGTTTAGGTTACTAAGGGTGCTGAGGACACATTCATGGGGCACTGCATCCTAACAGGGCAAAATCTGACATGAATCAGCATTTACTATGCTTTTTCTTCCATGTGGGATAGCAGTGTATACATGGGCCAGACAGGAGTTTGTAAGCACACCGTCCAGTTTCCCAGCTGGTATGAATGAAGGAACAGGACACAGAGTGCCAGCATATCACAGCATGCATTCATTCCTTAAAGTAAATTCAGCCCAAGTTTTCCTTCGACAGTCAGTGTTAGGGATTAAGCCAAGGGCTGACTGCCTAGTCAAACAAATGCCAGTTACAAAGCTAGACTTTGCACTTCAGTGAATGCAGTGCTGACCAGCACTAAGAACTCAGGTCATTAGTCCCAAAATACTTTTAAAATTGCATAATCACTCTAATGAGGTAACTAGATCTAACTGAAACCTTTTCCCATTTAATCCACTATTTTGAAAACAAACAATACTGGCACCAAACAAGAAACACTGCGGATGCAGGTTTTAACCACTTTAGCAGGGCAGTTCCACCTCAGGATGCAGATACATGACTAAATTATGACAATTCAGAGGATGCTGCAGGAACACAGTATGTGGCTGCTTTTAGCCTGTCACTAAGAGGAGACGGAATAATTTAATTAAGCCTTTTCCCTGGGGGTTCATGCTAATACTTTTTATCCTAGGCTTCCTATAACCTAGCAGCACATACACAGTCACAGTTACCACAACACAGCACATGAACTCTCTGAGAAAGGAAATTTAAATGTGCCTGAACCTTTATTGAAGGCCTTTACTCAGATCTCCAAACTTTCAGTCTGTTACACAGGACGTTCCTCAGAAATGAAGAAATTATTTTTTCAGTAGAGATTTTTCCTTTTTACCCTCTTTTCCTACCTGTTTTACTTTTCTTCCCCCTCCTTAAATGGCGAAATAAAAATTCATGAACCAAGTACTCATCTGTTGCATGATCATTATACCCTTACAATGCTTTAAGAGTGAGCTTATATTTCTGGATGTGTCTGTAAAGGCATTCTGGTAATTGCAGAAAAAGGGATTGATGAACCGAACTATGACAACTAATACGCTACCTTAGTAGGTGCTACTGAAGAAGCTGGATTATAGATCCAGAAGTATTTCAGTGCTGTTACTGAGAGGCAAAGGTACACAGAGACAAGGAAGACTACAATCAACGTCAAGGTGTACCAACAATTTAAGGAAATACAAGCACCTAAATTGCTCTGCTTCAGAGAATAAAAAATGTAAGTAGTAATTCCACTGATATTGAAGTTAAACTCATCAATACGATCAGATTGGGAACAGGTCCAAGGCATTTTTAGTGAATATATGTCACCTCTTGGTAAGGCACTAAGAAAGAATATATAGTAGCTAAATATAGCCTCTGTATCATACTGCTCCAACTCCCCCATAAGCATCTCCGTCTTCTGTTCTTAACTGAGGATCATAACTTACCCACAATAGCATAGCAAATGAGGACTTGCAAAGAACCACAGCATCACATTGTTCCCATTCCATGAATGCTACCAGACTAGAAGCGCCCAAAAACTGCCGCAGAAGACAATAGCAGCTTCTTCTGCAACTTATGCTCTTCTGCATATCAAGATTTTTCATGACATTAAGAGCTGCAGAATCAAAACTTACTACAGCCTTTCACAGAGAACTAAGGTTCAGTCTCAAGGCCTGGAGTAACAGCTGACCTTTCAAAAGAATCAGCTGAATCCAAAGTTAACTTCCTTTAAAATGACTATTGATTCTAGCTCTGGATCAGCTTTGCTCTCACTCAGGCCCAGATTCCTTGTATAAATCCTCCTGTGTCAGAGCTTCATGACCCAGCTATCACAGAGCTTTGAACTGCAGCTTTACATATCCAGGACTCTCCTTTCTCTTTTAGTAATCTACTTATATTTTCTCTGAACTCCTCCTTCATGTTGTAATTCTAGTTTGACACCTCCTGGCACCATCTCACACACACATTTTTTAAAAAAAAGCCCAACCCAAAACACATGGTACTCAGGCTTAGCAAAGGAATTTATCAACCATTTGCTTTATTATTAAGTGCTGCAGAGTCACAGACTTCTGTAAAGTAACACCAGTACTGGGACTTCCTCACTCTATGGACTTGGCGTTGCCTCCACGTCAGCCTAAGTTTTGTCAGTGTTTCAAGCTGGTTAAATTTTTTCCTGCTTCCCCTCTCACCAAGCACTCCTGTTTACAGAGAATCATGTTTGACTTCCACACTTTTATTCAGCCACGCAAGTTCTCCCCTCATTTTGTTACGAGCTCTCACTGAGAAGCAGCAGACCTCCTGGTCATGTCGGTTCCCTTGTGTAAAAGGAAAGTGAAAGAAATAATAATTAAAACAAACAAAGCAAAACGACAAACAAACAAACCCCTCCAATCCAAGGGCCTAGTCCAGCAGTTTTGAGATTGATCCCATCCTGTCCCACAGTGGCTATTCTCCAAGGTGCCTAAACACTTTCCCTGGGAAGACAGCTCATAATCAAAAATGGATGTCCTAAATGCAGTCTCTATTTAGGAGAGTGCAAAATTCTCAAGCACAATGATGACAGAAATCTACTAGACGTGGTGATGCAGAAAATGTAAATTAATAAAAATTACAAAGATAGTTCTATAAAAAGTATCTATGATACTTTTACTCTGATGCACGTGGCGTATTAACACTGTCTACACTCTTCAGGGGCAAAAAGGAAATGCCAATGTAACAGTTTATTTCTCCAATAATCACAAGTGGAAAAAGTGCTAATTAATGAATTATTCTCTCGAGGATCCTGTTTTCATGGTTCATAAATCAGATTCTACTAGAAAAACTGACCAGTGATAGCTGCAGCAATACCGGAGAGCTTTTTCCCTAGTTAAGATACATTCTTGCAACACCTGATGCATGCCCCATTTTTTCATTAAAAATAAATCACTCAATGCCTCTAATAATTTCAGTACAGACCATCAAGAACTGAATTAAAGTTGAACAGAAACATAAGCTTTCAGAATCTAGAGGACAAACTGAGGTTATCGCTTCAGATGCTTTAAAAGATGAATGTACAATTTGACCTGAACCAAACTTCAAAGTCAGTGAGGGCCAAGTAAAGACAAAAAGAAAAATGGAAAAGATTTCAGCAATTACTTAGCATGGAAATTTCAGTGATAAAAAAACATGTACTTATGTTAGAAGTAGCTTCTACGCCTCTTATAAATAACTTGATACTTAAAAAAAAAACCCTGCTAAATATACTCCTGTACATAATCTGTTGTTTTCATGTTATAGTATAAATAGCAGCGTCGTCAATTTCTTATAATGCAGATGTACCCCAAATATATTATAGCAAGGGGAAACAGTTCTCAGTTCTACCCTACCACTAACCTAGAGACCTACTGAGCCAAATAAATGCGGGGGGAAGGGAGGGAGGCAGATAATTTCTTTCCAAAAAAAGCTACTTTCCACAGAATCCACAGCAATTATCTTTTATGGGCTCACATCCATCTCTGCAGATTTTTACTACTTCAAAATAGTGTAATGTTTCCTAAAAGAATTGCTCAAGTTCCTCATAGTATGCTAGAGAATTCTGAGGTATCCCAAGATCATCACTCACTGTAACAACTACAAGAGTTTGGAAACTACTGCTAAAGATAGAAGCAGCACACAGGAATCCTTGCCAAAACTCCATATCAACTTACCTCCTCCCACTCCTTTCTCCAGCTGCAGTGAAGCACAGTATAGAAAAGAGACATTTGGGAGAGTGGCACATCTTCACATCTGCACCGTGTTTTTAGATGCTCATTCTACAATCAATTCTAAATGAATTTTAGGGTAGATGCTGGCAGCAGCTCTACCAGCAAGAGTTGTCCCAGTCTCCTTGCCATGTTCAAGAGAAAAATTAACTAGTAAATTTTTTGGCAGATTACTGACAAAGAGGTATTTCCAACTGATCTTTATTTTATATGAAATGAGCTCATGATCTCAGGATGGTTCTGGCTGTAAGGTGGCATTACATCATTCAGAATCGCTGTTGACACTGAGGCTTTTGGCACAATTAGGCAGACAACACCTGCCTTGCTAAAATTCAGATATGTAATTCATTACCAGTTCAGCTCTCCTGATACACTAATCAGGGCAAGTGCAGCTCAGATAAGCATAGATTTGTTTTTTGTATTATTGTGGATGTTCTAGCCAGTACAAATCTGACTCACGGGAAGCCTAGATAGCACAATCAGAAAAACAAGTTCCAGTCTTGTTCTTGCAGTGGCTCCTACTTTCACTACCGACTGCAAATGCATTTCAGTAAGCCCTAATTTAGCCACTTCAGAGATGGTACGCTAGCAGAGAGATCAGAATTACAACTGACAATAGGCAGCAAATTAAGAATCACAGCACACCCACATTAGCTGACCATCCATGGTAAACCCTCCCCAGTACTCATTTTCTAGGGCCCACTCTATGCAGCAACCATGTATATTTTGGCCTTTTAATTTATTTTATTTTATTTTTTTTCTTTTCAGTCCATCTGAAAACCACTCAGCTTAAAGGCAGGATCCCTAATCTCTCTCTACTTCTGTCTTTGCCCATTATCTCCTCACTTTGCTCCTCAGAGGCTGGGGAGTGCTTGATAGTTTATTTCTCAGCCTTTAACTCTTCGTTGCTCACATGAAAAGGTTAGAGTGGCAAGCACAGGCATCACCATTCTACCCAAAGCTTGTGAAACTGGACATAACCACTTGTACCACTGTGGGGTACTGAGCATCATTTCACCGCTGCTGTATAAAAGTACAGCTGGCTGACTGTCATCCTGTCAGAATGCAATGACTAGAAAATATTAAACATACACAGTACCTTTGTATGAAGGCAGAGAATGCAGATCAAACAGCACAAAGTAATTACGCGAGCTTGGTCATATTTGTGACAATGCAAATGGTATCATATTAAGTGGAAATACCATTTCCCTAATATTCACCCAAGAGCAGTTCTGGTTTTACTGATGTAGAAAGACATCAGTAGTAACTGGATGCAGTAACTGGATCCCTTGGCTAAGTCCTTCAGTGTCAGACACCTAAGTCAGGTCTCTTGACTTAATTCTCCTATTTTAATGACAGTTATCCATTTACTTAAGGTGCGTTTCAAGCATTTTGCAAACTACCAAGTTTGCAAACTCACACTGCAAATACCAGCCAAAGCCTAGAATCAGGTTAACATCTGAAGTCTGTACACTAGTGGTTGTGTTGTGTCTTTGAGGCTGGATATAATCTTCTTCAAGCTCTATCTGCTGTGATCACTGCTATTGCTAAAACAGTATCACTCATCCTATAAGCTCTGATAGCCACATGAGTATGCGTTAGCAAATTGAGACCTGTTCTATTCTTAAAGTATATGGAAATCATGATATCATTGAAGGATGTCTAAAATAACCCTGCTGGGTTTTGTGAAGCAACATAAGAAGCTGAATTTCTTAACTACCTCCTGTGAATTTTAAAATAGCTCAAAACTATTCCCTTAGAAATCTCAAAAGATGTGATTTCCTCCATTCTCAGCAGCAAAGCAAAATGCAAAACCAGACAGCCCTAGGAGCTTCTGAATTGACAGCACCAGAGGTTCAGAAATAATCTTTGACTTGGATATTATGGTTTAATGTTTCTGCAAGTCTTTACAGAGTTGGTCCCGCGCTTTGAACTTCCAGTTTGTAACTGTAAGCAGCACAACTTCAACTTTACAAACACACAATCCGTCAAATCCAAATAGTTGCATAGAGTAAAATGCTTTTCAGAGTTACCTACAGCTTTGCATCTCACATTTGTACCATCACCATCCCATCTCAACTAGAATGCAAATTTCTATCAATGTTTTTCTTATACAAAGGGCATTCAAAATTTCCCTCTCGTTGGTTTGTCCCTAAGAACACACCTGAATTCCTATCAAAACCTTTCCTTCTGTGGGGAGATTCATCTCTACCCACTCAATCATCCTTATCAAGAACAATAAGTCTCTTCCATTCTGCAAAATTTATCTGAACTGACTTACAGCTTTTAAAATTATGGAGATATCCTGCAGACCAGCAGACAAAGGCAACACAATTGCGTAAAATTTCTTTCCTTAGGAATCTGGACTAAAATTCCTGATGTGGTTCTGCTACAGCATTATGATTGCAGCATTTCACAGTTTATTCAGTGCCACCTGATGTCCCTTTACTGCCTTACCCCTTAAAGGAAAAGCATTTATTTGTTCTTCAGAGGAAACTCCATGACAAAAAAGCATCTGACAGCCCTGACTCTCTAAAGCTTTTACCCCGCTTTTTCATCAAATCTCAGGGGTACAGCTTCTGGAGATAGGACAGGGAGACAGAGCACAATAAGATTTTGGATACACCTCTGTTCAGCATAACCTTTGTGAAGCTCGTGATTCCTACTGCTTTATTAGCTTTGACTCGCAGTACATGATATTAAAGAACAGACAACCAGACAATCCTGAAGTAGCTCTGACTAATCTTGTCTGTGAGGGCAAGTATTCCCTCATCCCTCTGCCCCGTTCACTGAAATCCGTGAGTTCCAATGACATTAGATGATCTTTCAAAACAGCATTAGGCTAACTCGAGGCCCATTCAAATAACAAAAAAAGCACAGCCGTGATTTACAGTGCATCAGGCAGTGACTCGTATAACTGCCTCTCCTGAGAGCTCTTTTGAAGTGTACATGAGTCAACAGACTGACAGCAAAGCACAATATGCCATCAC
>JANHGO010002903.1:0-28548 GCA_024606505.1 Aquila spilogaster
TATCCTGATAACTCAGAAGTTGAACTTGAATTAATTTCTGCCTTCTGGCCATCTCTGCCATCTGGTATTCAAGCTGCCTATGAGAACAAGAAAGATCAGATCCTGTTTTTCAAAGGTGAAGTATGGGATTTTCTTTACATTTTTTCTTACCTTTAATTTTGAGGGAAAATAGGAGGGAGAAGAGTAGCTATATTTGAGTTTGAAAATCTTATCAACTTAAAAAAGGGAGGTTGGGGGGCTTTCATCAGATTTTCCTACAATGTACACTGAGGGATTGTATTTTTTTTCATTTAGTTTCTCAAAATCTAGAGCAGAAGTTTAGAATTATTTCTTTTAATAGGCAATAATTTCTGGGTTATCAGCGGATATAAAGTGCTGCTTGGTTATCCAAAGAACATCAACGCGCTAGGCTTCCCTAAAGGTGTTAAGAAAATTGATGCAGCTGTTTGTAACAAAAATACAGGGAAGACAGACTTCTTCGTAGGTGACAAGTACTGGAGGTAAGAAAAATAGACAAATACTTTCTTATGATTGATTTCAATATAATTATGCCATTACAATCATCTGTGTGATAAAAGAGAAATTAGACCTGTAGATAACTCTGTGTAACCAGGTAACACAAAGACATAAGGAATGTCTGTTTGACTCCTACAGGGAAAAGAATAAAGCTTTGACTTTTGAGAGCTTAATAGTGTGCTGAAACAGGCACCCAAGATAAGGTCTCATTTTGATGCATTATACCTGGAAGCTGAAAAAAAATCCAACATGTAGACTGTCTTTACAAATATAGTAGACAAAATTATCTCTAGAAAATAAAGAATCGAGAGGTAACCTACTTCAATGGAAGGCTGCCTGGGATGGCCTGTGCAGAACTTTTCTGATTCCTGATAAGTCCTAGATTACTTTACCTCTTTAAGAAAGATACAAGTGACAGCTCATTTCCCTTTGTTTCACTGATTAGCATTAGATTTGCAGCACACTTCTTTTAGATCCTATTCACTATCTGTCCGAGTGATTGCCAATTCTTGAACACCAGGCAAACAGAAGTAAAGTCAGCTTGGAGAAGCTGATGGATTCTTCCTTTGTTCAAGGGCAACTGCTGCAAAGGCTTTTTCAGGCAACCAGGAGTATATGTGGGTCAAATTTACTTTGTTATGACTAATTGTGGGGCTCCTTGGTGAAACATACAGTATCAGCTGGATTTTTGGCTGCATGTGGTTTCCTGCCCTTTGTTTTTGATAGTTTTGGAAAGAATGTTTACATATCTTGCACTCCTATTTTACTGCCTTGGTCACAAGATAAGAGCATAAGAAAACCACAGCAGCATAGATTTCTTACCTAGTAACACTCATTCTCTCAGTCTCAAGACCCTGTGAAAATTATTTCTTGTATCCAAGGAGAAGTAAAACAAAGGCTTCCTTGCTTGTTTTTTTTTCCCTCAAATTCCTCAAATTTGTTTCCTCAAATCTTCAAGAATCTCAATTCCTCCTTTCAGCTCTCAAATTCTGCCTTATCTTATAAAAATTACTCTGGCTTAATTAGGAACTACTTCATTTTCCCATCTTCCATCTAAATCTGTCTGCTGATAAAGAACTATGTAAAACATTATATCAGAGTCCAAGAGGAATTTAAAATTCATGTAATTTGTGCTGTTACTGTAGAGACAGTGAATAGCATTCAGAGGCTGCACCATCCTTTACAGAACTGATGTGTAAATTTTGTAAAATTCCATGTCTCTGATTATATGATGTAGGTATGATGAAAACACCCAGTCCATGGAGAAGGGTTATCCTAGGAGGACAGTCAATGACTTTCCAGGAATTAGCCAGAGGATTGATGCTGTTTTCCAACATAAAGGTACAGGAAATTCGGGTACCTGCTTTAGCAGGGGGTTGGACTCGATCATCTCTTGTGGTCCGTTCCAACCCCTGTGATTCTGTGATTCTGTGAAATGAGCTTTTAATTAAAATCAGTTTACTTGTAAGGAGTATAAGTTCAGGAGTTATTATAGATGCCATCATTTCTGAATTTTGCAAAAGACAGAACTGAACAGATGCTCTCCTGTGTGTACAAAGATGGTGTTCCCCAGTTTGTTATAATGAAGCTACTTCTTGTTTGCATAATATAACGATTTACTTTTTTATTTCTAGGATTATTCTACTTCTTCCATGGATCAAGGCAGTTGAAGTTTGACCCTACTGCTAAAAAAGTTATCAGCGAAATAAAGAGTAACAGCTGGTTTAACTGTTAATACTATTAATCTTTCTTATACACAGCAAATGAAAAGAAAGTAATTCTAGATTTCTCTAAAGTTGTTCACTTATACACTGTTATATGGAAGAAATAGCTGGACTAGTTTTTATATGTGTCTGCTATATCAATGAACCAGCATGCCAGGTCTAATTGCATATCTAAAGGCAAGGGAAAAAAAAAACAAAGAAAAAAAAGGTTTTTTTTCCCCTGATAAAGTGCAAAATGTTCAACATAATTTATCATTTTATGCTCTGGGACAGAGGAGTCAAATATTTTGATAATAAATAGTTTTAACTTTGATATCAAGTATTTTCTGTTTCATCTGCTGAAGGCATTTTATCTTTCTAAGGAAGCATGAGATACTTCATATTAATATGACTACTAGACTTGTAAAATATTCTTCCAAGACAGAATACTTGTATTTTCCTTCTTTACTCCCCAGACATCTTCAAGAGCCAGGGTTTTCATTACTCACTTATTCTGCTGCCTCATCTTCTGCCATCTTGTCCTCTACCTCTCTGGCTATAGCAGCCTTGCACCTTTTGCACCAAATCAGTATTGTTGCCACCAAAATCATCTCCCTGCCACAGTGTCCAAATACATTTACTCACCCCTATTTGTCTTTCTAGAGTAACAATTATTTCATCAGCAGCCATTTAGGATCAATTCACAAAACTTTGTGAGCCTACGAATGATATCCTTCTCAAATCCTATTCAAGAAATACATCCATTTATCATTCTCTACAGCACTACCTATGCTCTGATAGTACAAAATCTGTGCTCCAGGTGGAAATACACCTGATATTTATTGTGTGCTGCCACTGCACTCAGGGCAGACTCCTCACAAAACCAAGCAAAATCTATAAAGTGACAGCTGTATCCTCTTCACGTATTTCCTTTACATTTAATTCTAGAAAGAGGCCCAGAGCACACTGCCAAATGGCTGCCATATCATGCACACAGTTGGGAATATCTGAGAACTTGGTATCGTTGATCCTGGCTTGCCCTGCTCCCTAGTTCTCCTATGTCAGGTTGTTTTACACACCTGTTTCATGCTTAAGTTTATTTTTGCCAGATGCAGCAATGTAACCTTAACTTCTTCATTTGGTCTAAAGGATCTTGTCCTTATATTGCTGCCATTGCTATGAGTTCCCAAAGGGAAACCAAAATGGAGGCTCAGATATGCTATCTCACAGATCTACAAAAGTATTCATGGTGAACAGCAGCATACTTTAGATCCCTAACAAAATTTAAAGTGGGATGAAACAACAGACATTTGAGAGAGATTCATCTGACAACTTTAGCTTTCTGTCTCTATTCATACTCTACATGAGTGAGGGAAGATCAAAAGAGGGAAGTTCTCCACAATGTTACTAATCTCATCCAAAGACTGTGTAAGGACAAATCAGTACCTCCACCTCGTGGAGAAAACACCTCTTGTCAGATGCAAGCCAGACAACTAACTTAGAGTAACTAGTTTTCAGACCTCTGAAGTTTGTTGAAATGTGCAATGTCTTTGCTAAACATCTTTTAGTTTTTAAGAGATCCCAAACAGAAGGACATCCAATTTGTATTTTTTCTGATGCTCACTTTTTGGTGAGAGACACTGCTGCTTTATCATCACAAGTCAATGATAAAGCTGAAGACACCTGCTTGGACCAACACTACCCATGGAGTGGCCATGAAGAAGGTGCTGAGCCAGTTACACCCAAACATTTATACTCAGAGGCAAGTTTATTCTTTCATATGCTGTGTTGGTGCATATCACAATTGTAATCTTAGCTGCAAGAAAAGTTTAATCACTGAGTCATTAAGGTTACTCAGTGTTTCATAATACACGGGCAAGTTCCTCTACTTCAAATACATAAACAAACATCACAGCTATTCTGTACTCCCTTGTTTTCTCATGTGTTTCATTGTTTCGCAACTTGAATAACTCGTCTTCAGGAAAGTTAATTTTTAACGTTAAAATTCTGTTAATGTTTTCTGACTGGCAGCTTAGGCATTGTGTTAAACCAACATAGGGTGCATGTTCATAGGTCATCTGCAAAAATAAATAAAGCAATGGATACTGCTTTTCCTGTATTCACAAAGAAGGTCTGAAAAGTCACACCCAACACAAAAGGGCTTGACTTCTGCTTAGTGACAATGGCACGATCACTCTGATTATCCTCTTCATATACTACTTCTTTGATGGAATAGGAATTGGAACAGGAACATCACAGTAGAAATCCACTGAGGTTATCGTTTTCCCCCAGTTCCTGTCAGGAGCCTGGCTAACAAAGGATTATGTCTTGTACCCCATTGTGCCTTCCCACAGCCCTTGAGAGCTGCCAACACCACCTCCCCAGCATTCCCTTACAACACATATAACTCCTTATAATGTGTATAATTCCTCACCACATTCCCATCCCACACGTAGGTTTCCAGCCAGATAACGCTGTGTGGTTACTCACGAGCTGATCAGCCAGCTAACCCTACAGCCCAAACAAGGAATTAGTTATCTTCCTTTCCTCATCTAGTAACAGGATTTTTCTCTTCTAACCAGCTGCTAATTTCCACAAAACGCCTAGGAACTTCAGCAACTCAATTCAGTTGGCTGAAGTTGGCAGGCACACTCAACAGTTACTGTGGGAGCAGATGGGCACACAAGCAGATACACAGAGAACACGATCCCGCATGGTCAGCCTGGAATAATTCTGTCAGTGTTTTCACTGAACATCCTTCTTCCCTTCCACTGCACATTTCCATTTGGTTTTGTAATATTATATTCCCCCTACAGTTGACCAGAGGATTTTGGAAGGGCAAACAAGGCAAGCAAAAAAGACAATATAAAAACAAGGAGGTACCTAATCCACACTTGTCTCTCCAGTTGTTTCATATCATCAAAAATAAATAAATAAATAAATAAATTGTTCTTTGTTTCTCAGCCAATATATATTTAATGATATGGAGACCCTGGGCAGCCTGATCTAGTGGCTGGCAACCCTGCCCATGGCAAGGGGTTTGGAGCTTGGTGATCTTTAAGATCCCTTTCAAGCTAAGCCACTCTATGATTCTATGAGACTGGATTAGGAAGTGAGAAATTTATGAATCCTGATGCAACATGTTGCTGAGACACACAAAATATAGCATCTGTGATGGGTTACCATGAAGAGTTCCTGCTCATTCTTCTGACTGTGAGAATCTGGATTCCCAGTGTCTATAAAGAAGTGCTGTAGCTACCAGAGCAGGGTGAGAGCTATGTGCAACTGAATGCTTGCTAGAGCAGAGCTTAAAACCCCTTTCTTCTTCTTCCCCTTTCAGATAAGCATCCATCCTCACCACTTCTGGTTGACAGGCAGATAACCCCTGTTTTCCAAAAGGCTCAAGAAAACTGATACTGCAGGATCTTAAAAGCAGAAAAAAACATATGCACTGGAGCTAGTCTATGAAGAAAAACTTGTTACCTGGATGTGTACAACTCTTCCTTGCATTCAGTGGTAATTTCACACCTTGTGCTGTTAATTGCTCAAATTGTGGCAACAGAAAAGGAGGGTGCAGGGCCAGTATTTAAGCACTGGGAACCAGTAGACAATTTGAACAGTTTAATTACATTAACCTTTCTGAATTCTGAACCTTCATCATGTCAGAACTACATCCAAGGCACAGCACTGGCACTCAGTGCCACCATTGCAAATACCAGGACAGGAGATCAGCAGGAAACACAGATGAGCTGCACAATGTACAGGTGCCTAAAACAGGGCTGAGCCCATCTCTGAGGGCTACAAACAGGGGCAGAGACCCTTGCAAGATGACCACTCTTAACAATAAGGTGCAGAACTATTGGAACGGGTCCAGAGAAGGGCCACTAAAATGATCAGAGGGCTGGAGCACCTCTCCTATGAGGAAAGGTTGAGGGAACTGGACTTGTTAAGCTTGGAGAAGAGAAGGCTCCAGAGAGACCTCATTGTGCCCTTCCAGCACTTTAAACAAGAGGGTAAATGATTGTTTACAGGGGTTGATAGTGATAGGACAAGGGGGAATGGTTTTAAATTAAGACAGGGGAGATTTAGGTTAGGTGTTAGGAGGAAGTTTTTCAGTCAGAGAGTGGTGACGCACTGGCACAGGTTGCCCAGAGAGGCTGTGGATGCCCCATCCCTGAAGGCATTCAAGGCAAGGCTGGATGTGGCTCTGGGCAGCCTGGTCTAGTGGTTGGTGACCCTGCCTGTGGCAGGGGGGTTGAAACTACATGATCTTTGAGGTCCTTTTCAACCCAAGCCATTCTATGATTCTATGATAATTCTCCCATTACTGAATATATTACATTATGTTATATTATTCTGTGTTCAGGCAGATACCACTGCCAAATCTTGCTGTCTCCACAGATGTCACTTTATTTCTATGCCTGGAAGTAGACAGGAAGGGTCCATGTGTAGAGCAGGATGCAAGCACTGCATCAGCAGGTTACGTCCTAATCCTCTTGTGCCATTGAGGCAAGGGAAGTTGGGATCTAAGGGATTAGTCTGAGGGAAACGTCTAGTTCTAAGAGTTCAAAAGGTCAGTAGTTGCTTGGATAGAAGAAACTCAAATATAAAACACTAGAGTAGAGCTGTGCATCAGAGTGTAAAGACTGGGGTGGTTACTGCTTTGTTCCTTCTTACTGTAACCTATTCCTGAAAGCCTTTGGACAAGCCATAGCTGCTTCCTAACATTGGAGAGTTCAGTGGATTATCTTCAACCTTACTACCTTCCTGGCTTGGTCCTCCTGGAACTGGTCTCAGATCCCCAACTATCAGAGTAACACACAACATCAGTCAAGGGTTTTTTGTGTGACTGGTAGGCAGATTGAAGTGCCTTATTGTAACAAGTCTGTAGTTCAAGTAACTTAAGTCAGTACTTTGCCACAGATTTTGAAGTCATTACCCTGGTGAGAGAAGAAGAGATCTTGTCTCACAGAGGTGTAATTCCATAAAGCAGTGTAAAGCAAGAATGAGCCACATTTGTACCTGAAAAGTTTCTGCAATCAGGTTAGGGAAAATCCTGGGTGTTTTGTCTGTACAGGTGAGATTTGTGTAACCTATGTTTGTACGCTCTAGCTGTATTTTTCCAACCTAGACTTGTGTTATGAAATCTGTGGAGAGAAATGGAGAGTTTTCAGATACACTGTAGCCAAAAGTTTTAAAAGTAGCTGAAAAATAATGTACTGACATTGTAAGTTTCTCTTTGTAAGTTTTTACCTTCTAGATAATTTAGGTGAACCATCAGTTTTTGTAGAACAAGCTTATTTCTTCCGTTTTACTTTAAAGATTAACTTTTTACTTTTGTTTTTCGTCTGCCTCTTCTGAAGAAAAATGTGTCCTTACCATATATAATTTGAATTCAGATTTTTAAAGTATGTAATACTGTGCTGTTCAGGTTTGTGCCTCTTAGCCTTGGGAATTGTTGCTGAAGAGAAAGGATGTGAACATCAGCAATTTGTGGTTTTCTGCGGTGTTTTCACTGTAGAACACTTGGAGTAACTGCTTCAAAAACTTCTCACTCGTGAACGGCACCAAGAACCAGATTTCAGCCCCAGTGTGAGTCAGCTTCCTGTCTGAACTACTGTCAGTGTAAAAAATGGGAGGGAACTGGAGCAACACTTAGAAAAATGCTTTTGTGTTCATATTATTTTAGTGTTTGTAGAGTATTTCTTGGACCATTTAAGAAGATGTCGAGTCTTCTCTGTTGAGTTGGTTCAAGTGTTGGTCTGACTGTGTAGTGAACGCAGTTGGAGAAGTGATCTAGCTGGAAAAAACTTTCCTTTGACCTTGACGTTCTATCAACTACTTCCCCTCACTTCAGCGCACTCAAGGAAAATGATTTTCTGGGCCAGTATTACTGTCAAGGAGATAGTAATTTCTTAGATGTAGTTAATATAAAAAAGGATAATATTTTAACTTTTCAGTTGTTTACAGGCATTATCTGTGATCACTGTAACTGAAAATGAAATCAGAGAGAGGCTTGTTTCTCTCCTGCAGGCTTCCTGGGGGCAGATTTGCAATGTGATTTCTAGTTTGCTCATCAGGAAGAATTTGCTGTGCTGCTTTCCCTCTTGCTGTGTTTCAGTCTGTTGTGATTTAACTCAGCAGGTAGTGAAGCACCACAAAGTCATTCTCTCATTCCATTTCTCAGTGGGACGGGGAGGAAAATTAAAAAAAAAAAAAAAGTAGTAGAACTTGTGAGTTGAGATACAAACTATTCATGACAGCCACTTCAAAAGTAATGCCTCCTGTTTTATTATGTTGGCCCATGACATCAGAGGCAGGTGTTAGTGGTATGGCGGTACAGGTTGAATGTTCCCACCAGTTGACTCCATTTTGTTGCTGTGTGACAGATGGAGCAGAGGGGCAGCCTGACAAATGGCATGCGACGTGGAAGTATGTATGAAGTACAGGTGTGTCACTGAATTTCTCTATGTGGAAAGAATTACACCCATTGACATTCATTGATGCTTGCTGAACGTTTCTGGAGAGCATGCAGCAGGTTGAAAACCGGTGTTTTGTAGCTGAGAATTTGCTGAATATCGAATAGTGCTATTGTACTCTTTGTATCAGTTACAGTTTCCATGGAAATAAGTAGGAGACATTACTTTCAGACCACCCCATAAACTAAGACAGAAAAGGAAGATGGAAAAAAGATAGTAGTAGTGATAATAATTTAAATATAAAAAAGCAAGTGTTGCACAGTGCAATTGCTCACCTCCCACTGACCAATACGTAGCCAGTCCTGCCATTTTTCAAGGCTTTTTTCACATAATGTCATATGGTATGAAATATCCCTATGGTCAGTTTAGATCAGTTGTTCTGGTTCTGTCCCCTCCCAGCTCCTTGTGCCCCTTCAGTCCCCCTAATGGCAGGGCAGTACAAGAAGTTGAGAAACTGAAATGTCCTTGGCTCTGTGCAGTACTGCTCAGCAACAAAAAAAACATCAGCGTACTATCAGTATTGTTTTTCCCTTAAAGCCAAACATAGCATCGTACCAGACACTATGAAAGAAAAATCAACTCTGTCCCACCTGAAACCAGGATACAGGCCGGAAGGAATCCTCTTTGCTATCTTTCTCAACACCACTCAAGTACAAAACTGCACATATTCAAGGCATGTTTCTTAACATTTGTGCTCAATTTAAAAACAGAAATGCAATTCAGAGTAATAAAAGTAAACAGCTCACTTTCTGTTATTGCTAATGTAGTTTAACATTTAACATCTATATGTATACATGGATGTTTCTGAATTTTCCCCCACGTAAAAGACACATACTAGGCCAGACAGTTGGAAATTAGAATTAGGTGCTCTTTGTACCTACTTAACTGGCTCTCCCAGATGGTAGTTAACCTTTAGGAAAACACATGGAGCTCTTAATGTTATATTTCAGTTGCAGAATTGGTTTGGTACATTCCTAATTTGTTAAAGTGTATTTCTAAATTTCTGTAATCATTTTTGTTCTTTAGAATTGTTTACTTCAGTATTTATGTGGTAATAAAGAAAGCATTAAATCATCATGTGACTTTTGGTGATAATAATATTTAAAAGATCAAACAGATCTCACTAGAAAGTAGTTTTAAATACTGCCACTTGTAACTGCTGCCCACCTGCAGACTTCTGGTGTGAAAATACAGGTCTCTGTCTAAGCTTGCAGAAAGTACTTCTGGAATACAGAGTTTGCTCAGATTTTTACTACTGTGATGAAATAAACAGAAAACATACTGTCCAGACCTTGCACCGGATTTCTATCATCTTTCTTTTTACTGTTTTCTTTGCCTTTAAAAAAATGTGAATTTTTTCTTCTCAGTATAAATGTACGTAGTTATAAACTGTAGCATATGCAAAGCCTTTTGCACCTTGTCCTGCTCAGCTCAGCCTTTGCTGACACTGTTGCCTCCTAAACCTACCAGCTGAAGAAAGCAACCCAGCCATTTTTTAAGACAGACATTGCTGTGTTCCAAGATGGTTGCTGTTGTGTTTGAAGCATGACATAGTTACTTTCCTGTAGCAAACATCTTTTTGTCAGAGGTGCCAAAAACTGTATACAAAGCCTGAGTAAGAAGGCTTTGATAATTAGCATCCTTTTAAAATTTGCTCTTCTTCAGAATGAAAATGAGGAATTTCCATTCTTATTTAGATCATGATGGTTGTCACAGGAGTACTACACTGAAGAGGAATACAGTTGTTTCATTTACCTTTTAAATTTTCTCCTCCTTTCTATATTTTAGGTGCTTGTATTTGCAATTACCTCCCTATATACATGTAACTAGGAAGCTGCTAGGGTGATTTCTGCTTACTGCAATATAAGTCTTTTATCTTTGGACTGTGGGGCATTTTATTAAAAGATTTAACAGCTAGCTGTAAGCAATCTCATGATTTTTACAGTATCCTGGTAGGCTGGCGTGGTGCCTTAGTAGTTTTTTTTGTGCAGTTCTTAATTGACTAACCCGCAGTGACTACAGATAAGAATAGGAAGTGATTATTGAAAATTATGCAGTAAAACTGTAACTCATGGCCAAATTTCAGAGAATTTCTGGTGTACTTCACAGCATTTTTCAATTAGAAGAGAACATTCACAAATTAGCATTTCTTGTCCAATTTTGAAAAGTACCATTCAGACACAGGCATGAAATCCTTCAGTCAAAGTGCAAGGTGAGTGATTACAAAGCTGCTTGGTATTTCTCATTTTATAAATTCAGTCTGTTCTTGATTTCATATACTCATATCATGTTCTCTGTGTTTCAGTGAATGTGATGCTGCTTTACAAGAAAGTAACTTCCCAAAGTGCTGTGAGAAGCATTCACTGGACAGTGTCTGCAATGACTTTGCTGTAGTGACATTTTAGTCTCCACAGTAATTCAGGTAGTTGTGAGTTCAGCTTGTAGATGTCACTAACCAGTGTCTTCTCAGGTGATGTTTGATGGAGTAAAGAAAAAGGTTTTTGCACTTAGGAGTATTTCAAAGCAAGCAGACCTTTGCTAGGCCAACCATCCCTCCAGCAATGAAGTGATGTATTTAATGTGTGGCTGTGGAGTGGAATGGAATGGATTTGCTCATAGCAGAGGGCATGTGCTGTACCCATTACTACTCTTTAATAATGTCAGAACACACTGTTATCTGACCATCTGCCACTTTTTTTTTTTTTAAATGAGCTCTGATTTTATCTTTATTTCTCTTGGTAGTGTGAGAAAAGGTACTACATTCCTATGAACAATTATTTTAGAAGTTTTCTTAATTTAATCTGCTCTCTGGAGTAATCTGAATCCCATTTACTTATCCCTCATCTTATTCATTGTCTTGGTAGAGATGATCAAAAATGGAAATTGATGTAAGTGCTTTATGTACCTAAGGGTACATACAAACAAGGATGCCTTAATTTGAAAGCAAATCAACTAACAAACATCTTATCAGAAGAAAGCTAGTTGATAAAGTTTTTTTGAAAGTCATGGCAGCTCAGTACTCTAGTTTGGGGAACTAGTGTAATCTGCATGAGCCCACAGCCACGTCCCAGATAAAGATGTTTCATTTGAAGTCTTCTCATTGGGATGTTGTCTTAAGGTTTGCAGAACACTTAGATTGTTTTCTATGTTTTCAAGTATCTGTAGAAGCTCCAGTTATTGTTTCTTTGAACAACTCTTTTAGATGCCTGACCCTGAGCTAGTGCTCTTACTTTGAATTAAGACTGAAAGTGATGAACAGTTTTGTTTACTTGCCCAGCAGCCATGCCAGTTTATGCATCCACTCCAGAAGAATGACCTGGCAGAGAGCAAAACAAAACTTTTTACTGGTTGTTTTTCAGCCACATTGCCAAAAACTGTTTCAGCATCACAAGGGAGGGCAAAGGAGAAGTCAAAGACAGCATAAATACGCAATGCAGCATCAGCAAATCCTGCTTAAGTTAGCATGACCACCAAAATCAATGCCAGTAGTCTAGCTCTCTGTGCAGTGTTCATTGCAGCCCTTCGGATGCACCTAGCTGTGGTCAAGGGAAGAAGTTGTTTTTCTGGTGGTTAAAAGAGATCGCAGCAGAACATATGGAAGATTTCCAATGATGGGGCTACAGCTACAGCCTCCTATAGCCTTATAGATTAAAAAAGTGGTGAGTTCTGTTTCTTTGGATGCCTGACCTTCAGTAAAAGACTGCCTTTAAATACAGAGCATGCTGCACCTTTCGCTCACTCTAAGCTGGCTCTCACTCTATGTTGGCAAGTTAAATGAGAGCTTTCTAAATTGATTTCTGCTATTAGTCACATTCCCATATGAGCAGAAATAAACAAAGAACGGAACTGTTTTTAGCCCTTTTGCTCTAAGTGTCTTGTCACAATAAGTGCTATCCTATTTCCTGCACGTCTTTCATAATCCTGCATCCTGTTCCCAATTCACTTATTTTAAACTTTCACCACAGACAATTGGCAAAACCTTCTAAATTATAACTGTTCAGCATTTGAAGCTTAAATAACTTCTGAGCAGCTTTGAGGCTAGAGTAACCTTAGCTATTAGTAAACCTTTATATGTATGCAATTGTATTTCATTGTGTGAAATTAATTTAGAACTATCTATAAACTTCTTATGGCTTGTTTATCGTTACACCTCTTTTTGAGGAAAATTATGACCTTCTCCTGTGGTTGGAAGGAATTGGCTTTAGCAGCTGCATTGTACTTTTCTAATCTGCTCTTGAAATTTCTCTTGGGTACAGGAGTGTGTTGTATGCAGAGCAAGGCAGTGCTGTCAATAGCATGGACATAGCAAAATACCTTCTATGGATTCAGCGCGTACAAAAGTTCATTTATCACTGAATTGTTCAAATCTGTAGCTAACCTACTTTTCCTCTGAAAATACCTTATATGTTCTTACACGTGCTTTTTGTTTCCTGAGAGAATACATACTTACAAGCTGGGAGTTAAGGGTTCCTGGGCATAGGACCATTACAAACACTGTGGCTGACTTTGGCTTCATGCCTGGACGTGTTCATTCATGAATACTTGTTAAAACAAAATACAACTTCCAATTGCATTCGGATCTTAGAGTAATGAGTTTCCTCAGCTTTTTTTTTTTTTTTTTTTTTTTGTGACAATGATTTTAGAGGTTCGTTGATGTTGATTAGGTCAGGAAGCAGGCACAGCACAAAGGCAAAGCATTCAACCACCAGGCTGGCTATCTCAGCATTTTATTTTACAGCAGCTGTGCTGTATAACACAAAGTGATTCCTAGGTAGTGAAGGTTAGGAGCTATTAACCCCACTTTAGCAGTTACTGGAATTGACCTATTTACCCATGGTGACCCACAGCATCTGAGAAGGTGAAAATTCTTTTTCATACAGGAGGGCAGCACAGATTGGTCAGATCATGCCTTCAGTGACAGCTATACCAACAGCAGAATTCTATGTAGCCACTATATCAATTCTCAGCCTCTCTTGGAGCAGCAGTCAGGTGTTAAATGATGCCTCATGAACTGCTGCCTACTACAGGGATGGGTGCCCCACCACTGGGGGTGTTCAAGGCTGAGTTGGTTGGGGCTCTGAACAGCCTGATCTAGTGGTTGGCAACCCTGCTCTCAGCAGGAGGGTTGGAGCTTAATGATCGTTAATGTTCCTTCCAACTCAAGCTATTCTGTGATTCTGTTACTCTACTTGCTTAGTCGCAGTGCCCACCACTTATCCACTGATATGATGTTTTTTAATTTGGTCTGAATATACCAAGTGTCTGAATTTTTTTTTGCCACCTTGGAGATGACACAACCAAATTCTTCACCTCTAGTTGCCCAAAAGAAGTGTTATTCAAGGAGAGTGTTGGAGGGAGAAGCAATGTACCAATGGTGAGATATTCCTATGGCAAACATAAAGGCTGGTGTCCTTGTGCTGAAATTACAGGAGACTTGGGTGCTTAAAGCCATCAGGATGGTTTGCTGCTCTCACTTTTAAGGCATCCCAGATTTTGGCTGATTGGATTTCAGTAATTCTTTTTTTGATTTTGACAAGGTCACTTGAATTTTGCTCTGCATTTCTCAGCATGAGAGACAAGATTCATGAGAGCTTTTCTTTATCTAAACTTTTTTCCCTCACTGTGTTTGGGAAATGATCTTGTAATAAACACAAATTTCACATAAAGCACTTTGAATATTCAGAGTATCTCTAAAGACAGAACCCACTTCCAATATCTGTGGATTGGCAAGTATTTACAGAGTATGTATTCAGGTTCACTCATTTTGTATTTTGAGCAATAGTAGTGGTAACTTTCTGTAAGATCCTGGTGAGGCTTCCAGTAAGGGGGACCTGCTACTCAGAAATTAATTTCATGGGCCTACAAGGAGAGTTTTTTTTTCAAGGTATCTGTTTCCAAAATGCCAATCCTAGAATAATATTCATTATGATAATGGCCTGTCAGCCTGACCTCAGTGCCAGAGGTTGTAGACCAGATCATCTTGTGTGAGATTACACAACATGTGTGGAACAGGCCCAGCCAGCATGGATTCCCAAAAGTCAGGTCCTAACTAGTGATAGGACTAGAGGGAATGGCCTCAAGTTATGCCAGGGGAGATTCAGGATGGACGTTAGAAAATGCTTCTCTGAAAGAGTGGTTAGGTGCTGTAACAGGCTGCCCAGGGAGGTGGTGGAGTCACCGTTCCTGGAGGTATTCAAGAAGCATTTATACGTACCAAAGGACATGGTTTAGTGGGGAAATATTGGTGGCAGGTGGATGGTTGGTTCTTCCAATCTTGGTGAGTCTACTATTCTGTGATTCTGTAACTATCACAAAAAGGAGTAAAGCCTCCACTTCTTTTTTTTTTTTCCGAAAATAATTGAGAGCTATTGATTTTATGGTCTTTAACATGTAACAAAAGTTAAATTTGTAACATGATAGAAGAAAAACTAACTCTTATATAGCATCCTAAAAATAGCAGAAGCTATTATGGAATCATCAGTTCCAGGAATATGGTCTCTTTTCAAACATCTTATACTGTGATAACACAACTGGACTATCTGCTGTAATTTACAAGGTCCATTTTCCAAATCATCTTTAAAACTTCTTAGGTTAGCACCTAGAAGTCTAGTACTATTTTCCCTCCTGAGCATTAATGAAGCCACAGCTAGAGTGATGAGTCCAGTTCTGGGCCCTGCAGGTAACAGGGAGACCTGGATGTGAGTCCTGCACAAGGCCACAGGATGAGGGCACTGGAGCATTTCTCCTGTGAGGAGAGGCTGAGAGACCTGGGACTGCTCACCCTGGAGAAAAGGAGGCTTAAGGGGATTTCATTAGTGCTCATAATTGCCTGAAGTGAGGATGTAAAGAGGCCTTTGTGTATTTATCCTCATATTCAAGGATTTTCAGAAACTTCTGAGTTTAAAAGCAATGAGCCAAGGATCTGATACAGCACTTCTCAGATTGTCTCTTTTGCATTTTTCTGCATTAATTCCTGAAAAGGGGAATTTTAACTTCTCCTTTTGCACTTGATGAGTAGAACTGGTGTTTCTTTGTATGGAATGTATGTGCACTGCTTACATCATCTGGCTAAGAAGAGACAATCATCTGACAGGAAGAAATTGGGAGAGAATTTATGCTGAATGTCAGGAAAACTTCCTCAGGATGAACTACATTGTGAAATGCTGTGCCAAGAAAAACAGAAATGTCTAAGGCACAAAAAGAGACTGAGCCCAGTGTGAAATGTAATATAGAAGAAGAGTAAGTACTTTCTGTTGTTGACTTATTCAGTGACCATAGATCCTTCTTAGCCTGAGCCACAGTTAATCATATTGTCATGGAATATTGTTTAGTAAATTATTTCAAAGATGTCTGTAATGATAATGAGCTGAGAATACCGTACACTTTTCACAAAGACTTCTAGTTTTTGTTTTCTTAACAGAGTGGGATTATCAGGAAAAGGAGAGACAGTCAGAAGTTGTACAATCTCTAATGAATATCTGCTTTTCCAGTTTTATTTAAGAGTTGTTAGCCATGACTTTTTACCAAGACCACTTTGTGTGAGGCTATAAGGAGATAGCTTTTATTATTTAGGAGCCTAAATTTTTGTGGAGAGTTCTGTAGCTGGCCAATTTTCCTGTTTCTTTGTAGAAAGCAAGGAAACTGCTAAGTCAAATATAGTTGTTTCTGGCAATTTGGAAAATTTAAAATAAGAACTTAGCTCTAATAATCATATTTCTGCCAACATCTCTTGGCTTCCTTCTTGGGGCATCCATTTACTTATTTCTGTCTCTCACTGCCTCACTATTAAATGTTCATCTAATTTTTGTTTTTTGTTGTTGTAGTTGTTGTTTAGTTGTTTCTTTCAGTTAAAGACTGGGGATGTTCCTGTTCTGGGCTGGTAAGAATTTGCTGATGACATTCAGGTACTCAAGCTCCTGATCTCCTTTAGAAGCCTGTTGCTGAAGAGCAGCCTACTTGTACCATCTCCCTTAATTTCTCTATGTTCTCTCTCCGAAGAAGGCACTCGCTTTCTCTTTATTGAGAAAAGCATATGAAAAGTCAGCTTCAGGATTTCTGACAAATGAAACTTTTTGAAATAAATGCTGTGGTGAGTCTGACAGCTCGGTATCCCTTAAGGGATAATGTGCAGTAATTAAAAAGCATTGTTTTTACTTTTCATAGTAAGTCAGAAAGTTCTTGCTTTGGATAGTGAAGTGTTTATTTGTTCTTTTATTGATTTCCAGCTTTCCCTTCACATAGTAATGGACCTCACAAGGAGTCTGGCTAGTGTGCATTTGCTGGACTCTGGAGAAGTTTTGTTGACATCTGCACAGTGAGAAAAACAGGCTTGGCCACAGCATTTGCAGATCAGGACTTGGAAAGGCAGAGAGACAAAATAATAACCGTGCGGAACTTACTTGGGGTGAAATTTACCTAGCTCTAACAGCCAGCATGAAAGTGCCTGGGAAGGTCTGAAGTGGGAACATTGTAAAGTAAATCTTGTTGCTTATTTACAGGGATTTGTCTTCATCGTATAGTTCATGAAACCGTTAATAATTTGAATTTAAAATAAAGTAAAAATAATGATAATAATAAAAATAACAAACAAACAAAGAAAACCCACCGCAACTCCTCCACTAAGACAGACATTCCTACATTTCTTAAATTAGAAATTTTTCCTCTGGTACAAGAAAGTTTGTGGGTTTTTGGTTTTGGTTTTTATTCATGTGGAAAAAATACTTTTCTTGAGGTACATTTAAGAGGTGAGGGATATTTTTAACATAGTGAAACAACCACATTTATCAATGTCCTCAGTAGAATAATTTACTATTAAAAATATTGTGAAGCATAGATATATTTGAATTACAAGCCTATTTTTCTTATTTAGTTTGGTGCTCCAATTATGCTATTCCTTGTGTTTATTTAGTCATTTCCCCCATTATAATATGCAATGTAAACACTCAAGCTGAGGATTTTTTGTTTGTTTTGAAAGCCATAAAGGGAAGAAAAACCAGAAAATTTTTCTTTCCTCTGATTTTCTGAAGTGACGTTCTCAAGTTCTCTTTTGCTTTCTGTATGGTTTGAACACTCAGCTTAGTCAAGAGACGTGGACTGTTTGTATTACAGGTTGTGATAAAAGATAAATACCTAAACTTGTAAGTACACAGTGGAGCTGTTTTTCCTTCATTGTGGTTGTGCTTGTGATTACTTGATCTTTTACAGATTTCACTGGGACAAGCCATAGAGTAAGCCATAAAAAGAAATGACATTTCTCACCGGATGCTTAGCCACCTACCCTGACTGTATCCATTGCTGATTTATTTCTCTCTGCTAAATATTTTCAGGAGGATGAAAGCAAGCTGAGCTCTGTTTATTTGTTTGTTTTTCTTTGACACCAGGCGGTGTTCAGTTTGTTGAGGGACAGAAATTTATAGTTCTATTGGAAAACAAAAAGCCAATAGGAGAAAGTGCTTCAGACGTCTTTGTAATTTTTCACAGATAAATGCAATCTTCAACAATTTATAAATTGATCTCACTTACGTAGGAGGTTAGAAATAATTCTGCAGATAGGAAAAAGAAGCAAGATGAAGAGAGAGAGGAGAGCAGAAGCTCCCTTGGCAGGGAGGTGGGCAAAGCTTCTTGCAGTAAACAAGAGCAGTGACAAACACACTGAGCTCTTGCCTGCTGAAGGAAGAAAAGGAATATAGGACATACACAAAACAGAAATTCTTTAGATTTGTCTTTGTACAATGAAGGAGTAGGTGGCATGCACATTCTTGCTTAATTGAAAGGTATTTTAGGAAAAAAATCAATAGAACATCCTGAAAAGTGTAGAATGAAAGCAAATACAAAGCTACAGCCTCAAATGTGTGCAGCAAACTTGACAGTACATTATTCCCTAGTGGGCTCTTATAATCAATTACAGAAGTTAGCTGTTGTTTTTCCTTTAATTTTTAGCTTGTTGGCCAGAGCTTCTGTAACTTAAAGTTCATAAAGGGCATTGTGGCGATAATGGCCAATGTTGTGTTATGGTGAGTCAGTCTCTACAAAACATGACATCAAGAAAGTTGAGAAGAAGCAGTTCATGCCTTTTCACTTTTTATTTCTGAACAAGCTGAAGATGAGGCTATCTGGTGCTTTGTAAGATTTTTATTGTCAGTAGGTACAGTAAAAATTTTCTAAATCATGTTCATATGAAGTTTTCCAGTGAATCAGCACATTCTAGAAACCGGCCTTGTATTGGTTAACCTTTTCATTGGCCAAGAACTCTTCAAGGAGACTCTTTTTTCCATCAATTGTTAGAGTTCCTTCCAGATAAGCAGAGACAGGTTTGAACATCTCGCCCTTCGTATTCCTGAAACTAACTCTTTGAGCTGAGCTGAAGGAGTGATTGCTGTCCCTCTGTATGCACTCCCCAGGCATGTTTGGTATTTTCATAATGAGATAATGTCCTGGGTTCAGTCTTACTTTTGAATATTTGGAATCTTTGCCTTTGGGACACAATAGTAGTTCTGTAAGTTACAGAAAAGGAAGTCTGTGCTGTTATGAACCCTCCAGCTGTTAAAGATTGTTGCCTATTGCAGACAGGTTTGTAGCTTGTCCTGGTTAAGTCTGAATTCCTCGAACCACACTATTGTGAACATTTCCTAAAATGGATTTAGGTGCCCAGTTGTAGATGTACAGCAGTGGCCCAAGAACCTGAATTAAAGAGAGCCTAACTTCCTTTAGGTAGGTAGGACATGCTTCTTTTCCAGACTTGGTCAGTGTCAGTAGTCAAATGACATTACAAAGGTAATAGTCCTCAAAATATCAGCAGGGAGATTTCTGAGCAACCCTGAATTACTCCCAGATGTTTTCCTGGCCATAACCACTAGGCTCAAGACACAACAATACCTTAACAATTCCATTTTATGCAAAAGTTAACAGGGAGCAGATAAAATAGAGTTTAAACATCAATACTTACTGCAGAAATCCTTCCCAGGACATCTCCCATCTGAGCTGAACATGTCTGGATAACCACTGTGGGTGTGCAGTGGTGGAGGAAGCCGATATCCTAAGCTTTCATATCAGTGCCTGGAGCTGCATCTTTGTTGCTGTTCCTGAAGCAGGAGCAGCAGCCAGCCCAGGGATGGTCCAGTTCTGGGACTGGCAATCAGCAAAGTGCCAGAAGCTGTGAACCCTTTGGCAATGTGAAGTTCAAGTAGCATTTCCATCCTCCAAGCTTTTATTGCTAATGAGGGCCCTTTATTCAAATCTGTTTCTTGGCAAAGTATACTGCAAGAAGGATGAAGTCAACTTCATTAAAAGTTGCTGTGGAAGAGCAATAACAGTATTGTTAAAACCCATGTCTGGGCAATTCCCTCAGTGCCTCTCTTTGCATCCTAATTTCTTCATGAAGCCTAATTAACAGCATGCCACTATTTAGAGCCTTATTTGATACCTGTAATATTTGGGATAGTGTTTGGCATTTGAATAGAGACTTGCCATATGAGAAGAGCTTTGTATTTTACTATTTATAGTCAGGTTACAAAGAGAGAAGGGGAGAAATATAAGAAAAGAGGGTGTAGGGAACAAGCTGAATTTTAAAATGAGTGATTTTCGTATTACGTTCATTTCTGCATTTTTTTTCCCCAATCACTTCAACTATGTTATAAAGCTTAATTTCTCTGAATGTATTTAGGCTCCTTTTGTACACAGATGTTTCTTCTGGAGAATGCTTCAGCAAGCGCAGGATCCCTTTGCCAGTGTGTGCCTGTGAGCAAGGAGTTATGTGCTCACTCTGCAAACACTTTAAAGTCGAAGATCTGATTTCCTCCAGTTTAGCACATTTAACTGTTATGTGTTTATTAATCATCATAAAACTCGTCATGTCCTTCAGCTGGATTTTTCATCTTATTACCAAACTCCAGTATTCACTTTCTTGAGAGCATTATATATTGCTATGCTATCTCAGTTTTATTTTATGGAAAGCTTATCAAATGCTGTCTTCCTTCAAGCAGCCCTTTGTTTTCTGTGCTGCTGGGCTGTAAACAGAAGGCGATCACATTTTACTTTATCCTTTGTAAGAAGGATTTTTCATCTGTCCATTTTCCTGTTTATCTTGTAAAATTTAGTTAGTTGCCTTTCTTGAAGGTTATTGGTAATGGCTGAAAGCATACATTTTGCTATGTAATCTTATTTTAAAACATGTTCTAAATATGAATTTGTGGTATAGTATAATTTTTAAAAGAGCAAATATATTTCAGAATCTGTAGTAAATTGTTAAAGATGCTTTTAAAAGTTAGCACTGTGCACTATTTGTATTGTACTTTGAGTTTATAAAATACTGTTGAAACTGGTGGTAGCAAGGAGATATGATTTTACCTTCTTTGACTCAAATGTTTGAGCTATTTAACCTGTCTTTTGTCTTTAACTGTCTGAAAAGAAAAGTAAATCTGGTATTCTTTTGAAAGTGACAAAATATTTTCAGAAATTTTTATACATATGTTTTTATTTATTTGCATTTATGTATAACAAATATGACTGTTTTCAGTAATCTGTTTTCTTCAAGCATTATTTTGTGCATCTTGAAGACGTAAAATAGAATTAATGTAAGCATTTATAAAAATTTCATTTCAGCAATTTGGAATGCTTGTGAAAGGCATGGATGGAATGCCCCTCAGAGAACAAATCTACTTTCTGCATGCAGATGACATGATGTGGTGTAAATAATTTTTAGGACTGCCAGTAAAATGTACAAGACATCTCATTGCCACTGCGTGTTACCAGAAGCAGCATTCTTGCTGGGTACGTGGCAGGTTTGTAGCCCCTGACATACTGCTTGTTGGGGTGATGGATAATGTGCATCTGCTGCTCAGCCCCGGCTCAGCAGGACAGCCTGAGCCTCAGCTATCAACCTGTCCTCAGCTGCTAGTATGGTTTGTCAAAGACTGATGCCTCTAGTAGAAGCTGATTACAAAGAATTCTATTTCTGGCCCACATAAAAACAGTAGTAATTGAGCAGGTTCTTCTTGGTGGTGTTTAAAGTTGTGCTTCAAGTGTTAGTGATGTGTCAATACTAGAGAGTCGTGTGTTTATGACTAAAACAGATTGGTATACAGACATTAAAACTTAATTACTGTAAAATAACAACAATTCTGGGACTTTAAGTATCATGATATTTTCTCTTCAAATATTTATAAGGTAACAAAGATGTTTAAGCATACTACAAATTCGCAAATGTGGAATTTGAAACAGATGGAACAAGTATTTAGCTTTTCCCTCCAGAGGCATCATGAGCAACAAATACATTGAGTGAACAAGATAGTTAAAAGGAAATAGCATTAGGAAGAAGTATTAAATGAACACGAGGCATACTTTATCCTAGATAAGCCAAAACACCATTTTTCCATCTTAAAAAAAAAATTATCTAATCTATGGAAATTTTGTAGCCAGCTTCAGTCTCTTTTGCCTACAATGATAAATTCAGAGAGGACTGTCAAGATGTATGCGAAGATTTTTGGCATAACTGTATGGTACAGTTATTCTCATCTAAGAATGTGTCCTTCCCTGTGTGTCCTGTCATTCACTGAGAAATGTTTAAAATCAGAGTCTGGTCATTAAATATTGTTTATTGTGGTTGCTGTTCATGAAGAGATGAACAGCTCATTGAGAAAAGTAATCATAAAATGTTTGAAGTCACTGACCACTCTGTCTAGTGCTGTTAAATATTTTTTCTGTTAGAAACTTGTCCAGTGCTTCTGTAAAACCTTGCCATTAGATACAACAATAATGTTAAAATGTTTCAGTAAGAGAGTTAAGTGCATGGGATCGGGTGATAGGAGGATTTGATTTCTGAAGACCTGGATTTTTGTTTCCCTGAGTCAGTCTTGTCCATGTCAGACATGCAGCAACTGCCATACCCCATAGCCATCTGAGGAGTGGGGTCACTTCATGCCCATCAGTGACAGAGATCCTGGGCTGCAGGAGCAGTGTGCTGCAGCAGGACCCTGTGGTGCAAGGCAGAATGCTCATTTCTGAGACTGAGTCATCGTAAGAGAAGTGATCTGATTGAGCTGCTTTCTGCTGAGCAGTGTCTCTTCTGCCTTGTCCCAGATTTCTTAGGGAAATAAAACTTGAAGTGGGTTAGCAGTATCCCCTGAGTAGAAGCAGACTTCAAGTGGCCGAGACACTCATTTGCTCTCTTTTGGAAACATCTAAATAATAATAATATTTAGGCTTTGTTCTTCTACTCAGAATTACCTAAGTAGAAATAGAGATACAAACTGCTGGGTTTGGTTACAGAGAATCCAGTGACGTTATGACTTCCTGTCTATTAAGTTCTCTGAAGGGAAATTGTGTGCTTCTTTAACCACATTGACTGGAAAGGGAAAGTTGTATGCCTGTAACAAGTGCAGACACTGTGTGTGATGCAGAGTGAATTACATGGGAAGTCCTTGATACTATTGGTACTGGTGTTGTGTTATGGAGATGGAGGTGTCCACTGTCAGGTCTTCATGCTGGCAGTGTATGGACTGCCATTAGAGGTCTTTCCCAAACTTTGTGTGGAAGTTGTTACAGGACCATAAAAGACTTTTCATTCTCTGGTCTCTTAATGCCAGCCCTTAGAGTTCGTATTTCTTTGTTATGATATGGCTCCAAGAAGGTTAACCAGTGTTAGTACAAAGAATTCTCAGGTGCAGGTCTTTAAATAGTAGAAGACAAACCTTGTGTTCTGGGAGAAGGAAAGAAAATTCTGCTCCACAATCATTGCACATGAGGAGGGTATCGGTTCCTCTTTTTATAGCAGAAGACTCAGATTACTACTTCTGCTGGGCACTGAGGTCTTTGAGTAGCTGAAGGACCATAAATGTTACGGTTTGCCATGGGGGTGGAAATACCACAAAAAAGGCAAGATGCTTGAGAGTGATTGTGCTTTATTTGATAGGTATTCACTACATCTACTGATATAATGGAAATATTTTAAACAATTCTTTTGTATTACATGCAATACTCATGAAGAAAAAGCTGGTACGATGGAGTATTTCTGAAAAGATGTGTACTCAATCATTTCTGCCAGCGAGCTCACAAAATGTGTAGATTGCGAACAGTAACATTTTCTTCCCTGCCTGATATTTGAGAGAAACAAAGGAAACTACCAAATGGGAGCAGGATCACTGGAGGATTTTTGTATTCTCTGCAGTCTGTGGAATAAGATCACATCTGGTTAATGATCACAAGCTTAGTCACAAGACTCTCTGAAAGGTTGACTTGTCTTATACTGTGTTTAGCAATCTTCTTAGCATGAGCACGACAGTTTATTCTTTTTTTTTCCCTCTTCCCCATCCAAGTGTGGTTCCAGAAGTATTCCTTGAATTGCCTTCCCTCACTGAGGTCCTTGGCTTTTCTTTGTTCGATTGGTACAGAAAATAGTGCTTCTCTCACTCAGAATGGTAAAATGTTTCCCTTCCTTCCCAGCCTAGGAATCTCATTTCCTTCTGTTAGTACTGCTGATATGGTATTCTCCAGCTGATGTGCCTTGTAGCTTACTTGGGCTACAGATTGGCAGGGGAAAGAGCAGAGTTAAGATTAATGCCGCCTAGGTGGGGTATTAATTTTGTGGACTCTTATTCTGTATGGAAACAGAGAGTGAGAAAAACTATGAAAATATGCAGGTTTTTAAAGGGCAGTATTATTATCTCGACATGTGTGAAAGATGCATTGCCTTGCAGTGTGCACAGTAATATAAACTGTGACAGCTTACTTGAACGGAAGGGGTTAACAGAACTGGATGTTCTTTTAAACATAAATATATATTTATAAATATATATATATAAACATAAATAGCTTTTAAATCTTTACTTCCCCTTCTTTTTCTGTTACTGCAGCACACACCTTTTAGAATTTTCTTTTGCTTTTCTGTGGTAAGTGAGGACAGTCACATGTCTGGAAGGGCAGCAGGGCGCACTGAATGCCTGGGTAAGCGTTGTGGGATTTGACTTTTGTGGGGAAACAAACTCTGTGCAGCTGGAGGTCTCCTGCCCGCCTGGAGTTTGCAGCATCCTGAAGGAGAACAGAGGGAAAAAATGAAGACTTGTGGGACGCAGGCCTAGTGCCTGGGGGGGCGCTAATTATTGCATCCAATGAGGCAGTCCTGCAAAGATAGGGAATAAGGCACATCTGAGTACTGAGGAAGAGAGCTCTGGTAGTGTTAGGATCATTCCTGAGGTTTCCACTGGAAGTTTTTGCATTCCAGAGACATTTGAGCTCTGCAGGAGAATCTACTTTTGCTGGAGGTGTGAGGTTGTAAGAATTCCATCAAAAGTATCCTAAACTGTTTCAGATCCTAAGGTCTCACCAAAAATTGCCTTTTCAAGATCTAATTTGTTTCTCCATAAATGAAGTTGCGTGCTTTTTAGTAGCACTTATCTCTGTCTCAGAAGCACTTAAAAGATAGGATACACCAACAGTTTCTCTTCAGGTAAACATGAAAGGATGTCACTAAACATATGAAGAGGAAATTAGGGATATCGTCCTGGTTCATATAGAAGTGTAGATGTCACAAGCTTAGCTGGTTTATTTTTTTTGTTTTGTTTTGTTTTTTCTTGTAGCTATCCAAACCTGACAATACCACAGCATCACTAGAGGACACATAGATAAAAAGGCCATTCTTTATGTAAGATAGAATGATTTGGATTGGTAGAGACCTTTAAGATCATCTAGTTCCAACTCTGTTGCTACAGGCAGAGACACCTCCCTCTAGACAGGTTGCTCAAAGCCCCATCCAGCCTGGCCTTCAGTGCCTCCAGGGAGGGTGCATCCACAACCTCACTGGGCAACCTGTTCCAGTGTCTCACCATCCTCACAGTAGAGAATTTCTTCCTAATATCTAGTCTAACTTTACCTTCTTCCAGTTTAACACCATTTCCCCATGTTCTGTCACTACATGCCCTTATAAAAAGTCCATCCCAGGTTTCCTGTAGGCCCCCTTCAGGTTCTGGAAGGCCGCTATAAGGTCTCCTTGGAGCCTTCTCCAGGCTGAAGATCCCCAGCTCTCTCAGCCTGTCCTCATAGGGGAGGTGCTCCAGCCCTCCGATCATTTTTGTGGCCCTTCTCTGGACCCACTCCAATAGCTAGAACGTTTGTGTCTGAAATATGGAGGTTTCTCAAAAAAAAACCTGTCTTACTTCACCACTCCAAAAATCAGTATTTCTGAAATAACAGGCATTTCTGAAAGTGAAACAAACAAACAAACAAACAAACAAAACTGACTAAGAATCTGATGGCAAATACTTTGAAGGAAGCTTTCAAATCTAGTTTATGCATCTGAAATTTGGTATTCTGGGGGAAGCTCTGATCACCTCCAGGGATGGGGCACCACAGCCCTGGGCAGCCTGTGCCAGTGCCTAACATCTGAAATTCAGTTCCTGTTTCACATTGTTCTTTGGAGGAGTGTTTTGTCCTCTAATGTTTTAAGAGGACACCATAAGAATTACGATTAAAACTGTAGTGATCTCCTGAGCCTGTGTTAACACAGCTGAATTTCAGATTTCAGCTTTGCTTGAAATAACTGGTACTGGTAGTGACATTTTTAGAAAATGATCACAACCTTGAATATTGTTTCTGTGAAAGTGAGAAGGATTATAATAAACTTCGGATATATTATTTTCTGTGTATGTATTTTCTTTGTGTACAGTTATCTGTACAAGCTGTAAAAATATTTGTTCTACTTAGGTCAAGTAGTAGGTACGGGCACTGAAATGCACATCATTAAGTTTATGTAATATTTATAGATTTAACTTTCAAAATAAAAACTGAGGTGTTAAATACATGACTAGTGTTTCACTATGGCATGTTTACATACTTTGTAGCATGTGAACCTGATCCATAACTAAATTATGTAAATGCATAGTTGTCTGTGTTTGGTCTCTGTTGTTGCATTTGAAGATTAGGAGCAGTTGATACATGCCACATACTCAAAGAAGGGTGTTTTGCTTTTGTTTTTTTTTTTGTACCTGATAGATCATGGCGTTAGGAATTTTTAAGATTTAGGGAAATTATTCCAAACTATATTATTCATTTCTTGTCAAGAAAACAATATGTTTCTACATTAGTAATGCATAACTGTGAATATATTTGCTATTAGATTTGTTTTCTTGTTTGAATGATTTTAATTGGTATTTTCTATGAGTCTTATACTAACATGAGACAAATCGGTGTTTGTCAGCATTCAGAACCCATGAGTCATTCAATACTTAAGGGAAATGTGTTTTTTATGCAATATGCCAGCATGGTAATTCTGTGCTGTAATGAAAAGTACTTGTAAGAGATTTAAAGCAAGTAATAGTTTTTTTTCACCAATGCAAAATATACACATTTTTTCTTAGTTAAAGCATCCTTCTATAATTCAGATGAACTGGTTTAATTCTTCATTCTGTCACTCAGAATTGCCTCACTTTATGTTTTTACTGCCTTTTTCTGCCGGTTGGGAATCCTGTTCGTTACTTTTCTCTGTAAGCTACTTGAAGTCTTTAACCCTTCAAATACAAATCTACGACTTTAGAGGTATTATTTTTCCTTGATATACTGTGATTCAGCGTTTGTAGTTTGCTAGATGAAGCTCAGAGTTTGTTAAAAACTTCAGAGTTTAAAATTCCTGCATCCATATTGCTAGTATGGAATAATGAATAAGCAACTGTGTCAGTGTTTCAGTGAAATTTCTCTTTACATCCACTAGTCCTGAGTAAAAGATGAAGAAGACTAGTGGAAGAACAAACTGCTTGTCACAAACTATCTAAATGTAGAGGTAGAGTTGATCCTGTTCAGTTGAAAAGCAGACTATCAGCCCTGGTCCTACAACATTGTCTACTTGCGTTTGTATGTATTCCTTGAGGAGATACAGTATAGCACAAATGCACTCCCGCATGGCTCAAATGGCTTGTGTTGCAAAATCATAAGTTGCTGTCTCTTGACTACCATACTTTATTATTAATTGAATTAATATTATTAATTGAAGAGTAGCAAGTGAATAGCAATATGCAGGAGGAGGAGGAAGGCAAATTAAAATCAAAGATTCACACTTGATGTGAGGAAATCCCACCAGGAGTGCATTCGAGCACTAGAGGAGGCTGCCCAGAGAGGCCAGTGTCTGTCCTTGAAGGTTTTTGAGACAAATCCCTGAACAGTCTGGTTCACATTTGGTACTGAGCGGGGCTTGACCATGGGTGCTGAACTAGAGAACCTCCCAGGCTACCATCAGAGCAAAATTTCCATGTCTTTCTATGGAAGCTGGGAAAACAGAAGTAAAAAAAGTTAATTTTATTCACAGTGGTAAAACAAAACAAACAATACTCAGTTCAAAGTATTCTATGTTTTATAAACAGAAATCAGGGGCATGATATGTTCTGCTATAAGACTTTTTATCAGAGTTTATTTTGAATTACTTGCATAAAATATCTATGTGTAAGAAATCATCTATCTCAAACACAAATTTGCATAGTGCTTATACTATAGTGTTTATATTATGTAAAACATGATTTGTGTTGAGGCAAATACATACAAGCTAAATAAATTCAAAATTAGATAGAAATGTGACTTACGTAATGCAATTTGTGTAATACAGTGTGTTACATAAAACTGGCAGAAAACTGGTTAATATCATCTTAAAGTTAGGAAAATCTAAGAATGGAAATGTTCAGATTGGTTTACAAAGTACTTTATTCTTCTCTTTCTGACACGGCATAACAATTCTGATTTCTGTATGTTAGTTAATGTTGATTTTTGTTTTTCTTCCTTCTACTGATGATTGAGACTTTTAGTGAGTCACAGAATCGTAGGGGTTGGAAGGGACCTCTGGAGATCATCCAGTCCAACCCTCTGCTAAAGCAGGT